>CM076085.1:41525000-41622500 GCA_038088235.1 Zacco platypus | reverse complement strand
TTTATATGTCTGTCGACGTGTTGTCAGTGTCCTCTTTGCTCCGGGATGTATTTTTCACTCCGTGAGAACATGATGTGTGGCATGAGAGAGCATGACTTGTCAGACAAAGCAGTAACTAAAGGGGGCGGGTTTTTGCGAACGGTTAATTATGTGCAATACACAACGAAATTCAAGCCCTGTAACACCAACAATATTCATCTGGAGCAAATGAAACGAGTGAGTGAGGGGAGTCTTCAGGTTATTGTGGGTGACTGACTGAGATTCACAATCAGATCAGAATCTGATTCACTTAAGTGCACTTCCATTCATACTTTCACCTGCTTTAAGAACATCTGTTGTGTCTTTTTACTTTCCATTAACTCTTTTGACCTTGTCAGTGTGGAGGATGGCATGAGGTTTCCTGATCTAATTGGAGTTGGCTAAGTCTTCTTTTAATCCGATTCCTCATAGCAATCCTCTCTAGGTCTGTTAAGGATCTTTGGTGTCACCTTTGACCCTGTAATGGTAGAATTGCATAGTGGTTCACATATTATAAGCCTGACAAGTAGATTTCTGCAGGTAAAAGGAGATTAGGTTGTCTCTGTAAAATAAACTGGATTGTGTGCTGAGATTTTTATATCTTATAGAAGGAACTGTTGCTTCTTTAGAGGTTGATGTAATATATTAAGAGGTTTGTAAACAATTCTTTCAATCCAGGAAAGCTTTGTTCACACTGCTAGTACTTAAGATATCTTCATTGTATAGCACGCCACATGTCCATAATAATAATAATAATAATTCTTTACATTTATATAGCACTTTTCTGGGTACTCAAAGCACTTTACACTTGGAAGGGGGAATCTCCTCAACCATCACCAATGTCCTCCTGGACGATGCAACGGCAGCCATATTGCGCCAGAACGCCCACCACACACTAGCTTATTGGTGGAGAATTGGTGGAATATAAACATCACGGAGCAAAAAGGACACGGACAATGCGCTGACTATTCTCGCACAGCCAGATCTTCAGACTTACGGGAGAAGGTCTGGACTCTATCGCAGCTTTCATTGGTCAAGGACCGCCCAAGAGAACGTTTGACTGACATGTAACGCAACCAATCACAGTTGGTTTTGTTACGCGTCATGTTTAGGGGTGTAATGACGGGTTGAAATCCAAATGCAGCTTTATTAGCAAATGTAGTCAGACAGGCAATAGTCAATGAAACAGCAAACAGTAATGGCAGAGAACAGGCAGGCTCGTAATGATAATTCAGGCAATAAATCAAAGGCAGACAAGACAGGAATGAACGCTCGGAAATGTCACTAGGAGTTTAACAAGACCTCGCAACTGAGTGTGTGTGAGTTAAACTTAAATATGGTGGGATGATGAGTGTCGGCTGGAGCAGTGATTAGTGACAGGTGCGGGGATTCTGGGAAATGTAGTTCGTGTATTGAGTGGGTGTGTGGTACATAGAGTCCATGATGTGGAAGGGTGACCTCTGGTGGTAAGTGGATGAAAGATGACGGACGGGATTCATTACAAGGGGTGTGAAAATGTAAAGTCGATGTCCCTACAATAACAGACGGGCGTGCTTCTAATGAATTTTTAATTCAAGAACATTAAGTTTACTGTAACTGTGGGGCTGCGAACTTCACATACTTTTGAAAGTCCAGCGTTTAGTTGATTCTGGTAAGCGCTCGTTGTCACAGTTCCTGTGAGGACTTCAGAAGACTTCATCTGGATCAACATGCACATTGCCCAATTCTATATCCTAATTATTGTTAATGTAATTTATTTTCCGGGAGCTCTTTGCTTCCAACTTCGGTTAAACTGCTAACTCTGATTGTAAATTAATTAACTAAATTATGTTATTTGCTATTTGCGTTCTATGTTGACATCCATTTTCTGTGAAGCTGCTTTGAAACGATATGTATCGTGAAAAGCGCTATACAAATGAAATTTGAATTGAATTGAATTGAATTACAGCGTTCTTCCATGAGGGGGTTTTGTGTCGCGGCATTTGTTTCCAGGTGGACCTTTAAAGAACGCAACACACACGTCTCCCGGACATCCTGTAGAATTCAACCAACCAGATGACGACTTCGAAAAGCGTTTCCAGTTAAGGGGCTGTTTGCACGAAATCGTTTTCAACTAAAAACAGGAAACTTTTTATGCATTTTGGCCATTCATTTACACTTACACAACCACTTACTGTCACGGAACATGTGTAGACGACAGGCAGACTTCGGATGAACGATGCAAACTTTAGTAATACACCAATTCCAACATAAACAATAACCGACAAATGAGAGAGGGACTTAAATACAGGAAGTGATGACTGGGGCACAGGTGAAGGTAATGATTAATAAACACAGCTGAAGACAATTAGGGCAAACGAGTAGCGGGAACAAAACCAAAACAAAGAGCACGTGAGACAAAAGACAAGACAGTACGTAACATTTAAGTTGTGGCTTTGGCAACCTTTTGAAAACGGGTTTCAAAGTGCGACGATACCATTGTCATCTCCGTGTAAACTGCAGATAAAAAAATACAATTTTGGTGCTTTTAATGTGCCGTGACAGTTCGCTGTAGAGCCTCAGCACATGAACCAATCATCTCTTCCTCTTTACTACTAAATGAACATGAACACCAGAGGGTATGTGGAAAGAACTGGTACAACTCACTGAAATGTATTATGTCTCATGTAATCGCTCAGTGTTTTAACCGCGGATAAACAATGTCACGTATCGTTACATTTACCTCAGAAAAGCCATTCAGTGTCTATGAACTGTATAGTTAGCAAGAAAAATGTACTCGAGGTGTTTTTCTTTTTCAAAAAACACTATGTTACATATTCATAATAATTTTACTCTAATACCATTAAACATTATAATTAGCAAAATGGCCTTATATCCATATAGTTTAGCCTACAACATTAGTTTTTACAATGCTAAACATGTACTGTATATCCATGTATATATCCAAATGGATTGAATTAGCTCATGAATTCTCCAAGCTGAACTCAAAAGTTGGTCCTGTATGTTGTTCAATGGAGTTGAACTTCACTTGCTATTGTAATGGCTAAGACTTGACTTGTATGCATCCATGCATGTGCTGTTTTTGAGCAGATAAACCAAATAAAGAAATGGTTGAGACACTCAGAGACTAATTCAGAGACAACATGAGATTAACGTACATTAGTTCTCAGTGTGAGCTTTATGATATGAACAAGCACAGCAGGATGGAGTCGGTCTTGCGTCTGGGACTCAGCAGGGACTCGTCGGTTGTATGTGTTCACGTCGTAACTTAAATAGGAAGTGCTCTATTTGCTGAAAGCACAGAATGTTAACAAAAGAGTAAAAACAAATCTGAGGAGTAGATACTCTTGCAAAAATGCTTTAAGGAAATGGCAGATCTCATTAAAGGTTCGCTTTAAAATGAAAATTTTAAGATTTACTCACCCTCAAGTCATCGTAGGTGTATATGACTTTCTAGGTTTCGTGAACTAATCCTTTAAATGTATTTTGGACAGAGCAGTCAATGATTGAGCACTTCTTATATGTAAGATGAGGCTGATTGGGCTGTATTTGATTACTGTTAAAAAAATTAATAATCATAATTAATAATTTGATGTACCATTGATTTTTTTTATCAGAATCTGCAGGATGATCTTTTTAATTCTCATAGTTTAATTCTCATACGTAAAATGCGTACAATTTTTTTTTTTCTAATTGTGATTTTATATCGCACAATTGCAACTTTATTTCTCAAAATTGTGACTGTTGTGACTCATAACTGACTTTTTGGGCCATATTTACTAACAGCATGCGCCAGTGCATCATTTTGTGTTAAACTACTGAATTTAAAGACACGCAGCGCAAAATTAGCAATGAAAAGGTGTGTTTTTACGGCTGACCTTATTGCATTTGCATTTTATAGGAATTTCCCTACTAGACGCAAAATGTACGGGAGGAGAGTATTTAAATGAATTACGCAAAGTGATTTACTAATGTTTCCGCTAGTCGATTTATTGGTATTTGCGCCATTATTTAGCGCCCAAAAAAAGCATGTCTTAACCCATTTTGCGACCTGGCTGCAATTGTTGCTGCTAGAAGGAAACTCCGCAGAGAACAGAGAGCGCGTGGTAGAAGGGAGAAAATATTTTCCACTATTAATTTCTTTGGAATGCCACTGGAAGACATTTTACATTACATGTAACAAGTTGCGCCTGTGTCGACCCGCACCTGATGAGCATCAGCTCTGCTTATTTGCGACCCAACGCTAAATTGCGCAGCTCTTAGATAGATAGCGTTGGTCATTATGTAAATGATTTGACTGCGTGTCATGAATTCGGTCCGTTGTCCTTCATCTACCTGCCACCAGAGGTCACCCTCCCATATCATGGACTCCATGCACCACACTACATTTCCCATAAGTCCCTCACCTTCATGTTGATTACTGCCCAGCTGTAGGCGATCTAGTGCACTATTTAAGTTGACCCTCTAACCCATGTCATTTGTGAAGTCTTGTTTCATCCCATTGTAACATTTCTGAGTGTTTATTCCTGTCTTGTCTGTCTGGTTCCTGATCCTGCCTGTTCTATCGTTTTGTCGTTTATCTGCCTGCCATTTGACCTGTTTGCCTGGACTATTACTACGAGCCTGCCTGTTCCCTGGCACTTCTGTTTGCTGTTTGATTGACCATTGCGTGTTTGACCACGTTTTGTCATTAAAGCTCGCACTTGGATCTCATCCCGCTGACTCGTCATTACACTGCGTCTGAGTTCAATTTGCGCTTTAACAGTAGATAAACCGCAAAACGTGCCACTCTCAAATGCACCGGTGCATCTCATGCTAATTTGCCTCGTTTAGTATATCCGACCCTTTATCTCACAGTTCGTTATTTCTCACAACTACGTTATTTCTCTGAGAAACTTTTTTTCTTCTCATAATTATTACTTTATCTGTCTCATGTGAATTAATATTTTACAATTACGACCCTACAGTACAGTTTTTTAAAAATATTTTAAAAAATAATACTTTATTTAGCAAGGATGCATTACAAAAGTCAATAAAAAGTGAACATTGATAATAATAAAATCTGCATTTTAAGATTTCTGAAGATCATGTGACATGCTGAAAATTCATACATTTTACAATATATAAAAAAAAAGAAAAGAAAAGAGCTATTTTAAATTGTAATAATATTTCACAATATTAGCTACTGTTTTCACTGTATTTTTGATAAATGCAGCCTTGGTGAACACAAGAGACTTCTTTCAAAAACCAACCCCAAAATAATAATGAGATCATGTTGAAATTTCCTATGAACAATTTTTTGCAGTTGTGAGTTAAAAATAAACCCGTCCAGAACTTGTACAATTAAACCTTGATTACATTTCCAAAAACTCAAGAAACTCCGTATATTGTTTTGTGAAGCAGTCCGTTTGAATACTTCTACAAAAATGTGTGCCATAAAACAAATAATTACATATGCAGATTTCTTTGAATAGCAAAAACATGGATATACAGTAATAAAATGTTCAACAACAAAGAAATAAGACACGAGAACCCCGAAGCCAGATGTTTTGCAAGAACATAGCTGTGTCAGTCTGCATTTATTATGGAAACAATCCCACAACGCTTAATTAGCAGAAGAAGTCTAGTAGGTTGGATGCAGTCGTCCTCATGTAAGACCACAGGGTATAATGCTGTGTTCATGTTTTGTGTAATGAATTATTGTAAAAAGGATTTATGTAAGGAGAGCAGACATGTACTCAGGCTGTAAGTAAGATTATGTCACGTCTGTGTGCTGTGTGACAATGCCGGTTGTGTTTCTGACCGAATCGCATTGGTCTGCTGGAAACATTCATCCATCTGAGTCACTCATTGTATGATGTTTTATATCTTTATTTTCATCTGTAAGTGGACCACTGAACCTTTCAGTTTCTTTTATGAAAACAGCGATGAATCAAACTCTCAATGAGAATGGGTCTCAAATTAGTGGCGCGTGAGTCGGTTCCTTCTAGTGATTCAGTCAAATATACACACCAATCAGGCATAATATTATGACCACCTTCTTAATATTGTGTTGGTCCCCCTTTTGCTGCCAAAACAGCCCTGACCCGTCAAGGCATGGACTCTTCTAGACCCCTGAAGGTGTGCTGTGGGATCTGACACCAAGATGTAAGTTGTGAGGTGGATCCTCCATGGATCGGACTTGTTTGTTCAGCACATCCCACAGACGCTCGATTGGATTGAGATCTGGGGAATTTGGAGGCCAAGTCAACACCTCAAACTCTCCTCAAACCATTCCTGAACCATGTTTGCTTTGTGTCAGGACGCCCGTGACCCTCACCTCACCTGTCAGTGCTCATAATGTTATGCATGGTCAGTATATATATATATATATATATATATATATATATATATATATATATATATATATGTTAACTTTTTTTGCTCACCAGTCACTGTGGCTAGTGATTTTCCAAAGCATTTTCACTGGCCACAATTTTGACATTGATACCATGGGAAAATTGCCATATTGATAGGCTGCTGTCACTTTAAGAGCTGACGCACGGATCCATTATACTGTTACACGTGTTTTCTTAACTGTTTACGTTCACTTAAAACAGAACTGTTTGTCAATACTCATCAAGACCGTCATTTTGACATTATTTTGTGTGTATTTGACTGTTTAAGCACAATAAACAGCGAAAAAGAACTCAATTTAGTCCTGAGAGGCATAAAATTAAATTGTAAGTGAGTAAAATTATGCGCAATACGCGCAATCCCACACCAAAATTCAAGCCCTGTAACACCAATACTCATCCGGAGCAAATGAAACGAGTGAGAGGAGGGTTTGTGTGTCACTCTCTGTCGGAGAGATGAGAGAGAGAGAAAGAGCTGCTGGTATTGTGTCTATTCAACGCAAAATGAAAATTAGAAGCGTTTCAGATATTTCAGTATTTATATGCATTGAAAAATCAATATTATTTTGATTTTTGATTTATTTTTATTTATTATTTAACAAAATTACAACTTCATTGTACTTCGTTTATTATTTCATATGCCTTTTTAAAGGCTACAATTGAAAAAATGTATATATTATATATAAAATTCAACCCGCCAAAGTGGCCAGTAGGAGTGACTGTGTTACTGAAATCCAACTGCATTTGGCAGGTTGGCAGTTGTTTATATAAATAAATACATATCTTTGAATAGCGAAAACACGAGACCCCTGAAGCCTGATATACACACTTTTATGAGTAATCAAACAACCGTCCGAATAAAATTGATTGTATCCGTTGAATGCTGACCATAAAAACAATAGCTATATATGTGTGTGTATATATTATAATAATATTATTATTATTATTATTATGACATTTATTTTTCCAGGAAAAGCATATTGAGATTAAAAATATGTATATAATAATCAAAACAACTATATAATATATAACTAGTCAAAACAACTACCGCCCGATGTTTCTGTCTCCAATTCATTTAAAATCCTTTTAAAATTGTCCAATGAAACCAGCTCCTTAAGTTGCAACTTAGTTTGCAAATTATTCCAGGCGAAAGCAAATTTAAATGTCTTTTTCCCCAGTTCAGTACGTACTCCTGGAACGGACAGCTAGATAAATTCCTGGGACCGAAGGCTGTAGCTTCCAGCATGTTTTTTGCAAATATACGCATGGAGATATGAAGGGAGTAGACCCAAGATAGATTTATAAAGAAGAATATGCCAGTGTTTTAGCCTACGGATAGACGACGCAGACCATCCAACCCGAGCATACAACACACAACGACGAGTGAGAGTTTTGAGATTTGTTATGAACCTCAATGCACCATGATAAACAGTGTCTAAAGCATGTAAATACTGAGAATGTGCGTGCATATATATCACATCATCATAATCTACATAAATAAAAGTGGCGGCAACAAGCCACTTTTTCGCCTCGAAAGAAAGGCAGGATTTGATTCGAAAATAGAAACCCAATTTCACTTTCAATCTTTTCACCAATTGCTGAACATGAGAGCCAAAGGAGAAAGTGTCATCAATTAAAATTCTAAGATACCTATACTGGGACACAAGCTCAATCTCCAATCCTTGAGAAGTAGTAATAGAAGGAAGATTATAAGGGACTGAATTTGATTTAGAAAACAACATCAATTTTGTTTTGTCCGCATTTAAAACAAATTTCAATTCAAATAAGTTACGCTGAACAATATTAAAAGCAAGCTGTAACTGAGAAAGAGCCAGATTAGGTGTGAACGCTGCACTATATATAACTGTATTATCAGCATAATAATGAAAACTTAAATTATGAACATTTTGATCAATATTATTTATATATACAGTAAATAAGAGTGGTCCTAGTACTGACCCCTGTGGCACACCTTTAGTTACATTAACAAGAACTAAACCCTTCTGCCTGTACACATTGAGATCTATTTGAGAGATGGTTAAACCAACCAATAGCATATATATATATATATATATATATTTATATAAAATCAGTAAGAACTGAAGATTTTCTGGAAAAGAGGTGTTTTATTAACCACAGATGCAAATCCTCTTAAACAAGTGAAAGTACCACTATGCAAACTACATTAATGCAAAACCTGAACGGCAGAAGAGTTACAGTGTGTACGTTGCTGTGAAATTCACTCATATATTTGCATGATGAATCTCTCAGCGTTTGAAAAGCATATCATTCCCATATCCATTTCCTCTGTTAGGTAAATAATTAAAAAAAAAAAGTTATGGTAATTTGTGTAAGACCATATTTTTATTCACTTTAAATCTCAATGTACACTCCTATTAAACAATTGAATTTATTTTGCTAAAATATACATTGTCGCTTTATTGCATTGGCTCCTTCTTTTAAGCAGGCTTCTCTTTTCACTTAGAGTTGATCATATGTAAGGCATCTCGTTGGTTGCCATGGTAACGGTGGAGCTGAGCGGGAAGGTGTGAAAGTGCAGGAATACGGGAGTTGTTCCTTTGTCTTCCTTCAGATCTCAAGACCTGCTCCTTCACTGGGAACATCGGGCAGAAATTCTCTTGGACCTGCTTTAAAAAGTCTGTGAAGACACTTTTTAGATGTTATGAGCTCCATAAATAGTTGGAGCGACACATATTTTTGGATCTTTTCTAATATTTCTTGGGAAGCATTCTGAGTGAGGAATACATACATGCAAAAGTAAGACCTTCGTGGAATTTTTTTATTTTTCTCTTGGGCTTTGGTGTTAATTTTGGATTTATGGGGGATTGTGGTAGATTATGCGCACTAGTAGCTGTATGATGTGGTTTTAATGGGAAATAAGACGGCTTGAATTCAGGTTAATGATAAACACTGCTGACAGCGACTTTTCCTGCCTCCGTAATCCAATGGGTTTAGTATAATACTGCTGTTTACACCAGCCAGCAAATCAGATTACAGGAGAGATCTCTAAAATGGATGTGTTCAAAACTATGTTTGATTATGCAGCAGGTGACATTGAAATGTTGCTTCCAAATTTTTATGTCATCAAATATGTATCTGTTCATTGGTGCTTCATGTAAATTCTGTATGTCTTGACTTTTATCTCCTTGCGTCTCTTGCAGGTTCTGTTGTGGTGAAGAATGCAGAGAGGAGCTGTTTTCTTACAATGCAGTAAAACCAAAAAATAATCTCCCATAATCACTGAGGATTTTGATTAGCAAAAAGAAACAAAAGGAAGTGACAATGGGGCGAAAGAAGATCCAGATTACCCGCATAATGGATGAGAGAAACAGACAGGTAAAATGAGGGCGTCTGCTTCACACATCCAAACTGAAACCTGTAGTAAAAAATCTGTCCGGTGTAAGTAGATAAAGAAATCCTTGAGTTGTTTCAGCAGACCAAAATACTCGCCAGACATAATATAAGTGAATCTGTGTTGAAATCTACAATGAGCCTCCCATCTTTAATGAACAGCATCAAATGAAACCAATTGACCTTCACAAACAGTTTGATTGACAGGCGATCTGACCAATCATAACCCCGAATCCACCATTTTGTCTGACAAAGCAGTCAGGGGAGTTAGTAGATTAACGTTGGTGAAATTGGTGTGTGCTCACATCTTTCCACGCTTGAAACAACATTCCTTCTGATGTTCATTCATGTTTATTTGATGCTATAAATGAACTAGTATGAAGAGATGATCGCTTCACGAGGAGCTACAGCGATCTGTCACGACACATTAAAGAGACACTAGACGCTATTTATTGTTTAAACTTCTTTAAAAAATTACGATATATTAAATATGAAACTGTTTCATATGTCTGTCGACGCGTTGTCAGTGTCCTCTTTGCTCCGGGATGTATTTTCACTCTGTGAGAACATGATGTGTGGTCTGTCGGATGAAACAACAGTAACTAAAGGGTCTTTGCGAAGGGTCACTTTCAGCCCAATGCCTTTTTTTAAAGATTTCTTACAAACCCCTTCATCTTTGTTGACCGTTGGAGCATCAGAAACGTCCCTCACCTTCATTCCTAACATATATGATTTATATCCATTCAAATGATCGCTCAGGAGTGTTTAATGAATGTACAGGTCAGACTCTGGGTCTGTCGTGGTGGGACTCGTCTGATCCAGCACACAGGAGCTCTTGTCTGGGTTCCTCAGTGGACTGCAGTCCCTGTGGTGTGATGGCAGTAATTAAAGCAGTTCAGGGCTCCACATCTCTCATTAGAAGACTGGTCAGTCTGAGGACTTGTACAGTCTCTTTCTCTCTGCCCCTGACGGCCATCACTCACAGCAAAACCACAGAGACACGCCTGAATTTACCCAGTCTGCACTGGGATCAAACCAGCACCACAAACCATATCTTGTCTGGGCGCTCTTGTTCGGTAGATTATTTTCGGCACACACAGTGTTTTTATTTTATCACTGAAGGTTTTTATTTAGTGGCATACATATGTAGAAATACATTCCTGTGTACACGAGTAATTCCTCTGTACTGTATGCCGTGATTCTGCTTCATACGCTATTTGTAGAAATTCATTATCAGCATGTTTTTTGAAGGCTTCATTCACTTTCTGATGAAAGAAGCCTTAAAACTTCCTGTTAGCATAATCATTCACCAGAAAAAAGGTACGAAAGCTGTCACTGGGGTGGGACCCTTTAAAAACCAACTAATATGTACATTTAAGGTGCTTATATACACCCTAGATAAGGTACAAAGGTGTACCTTTTGAAAAGGTACTGCCCCAGTTTTTTACCTTTTATTTTTTTATTAGAGTGATAGAAAAGTAAAGGTTGAGGGTTTTTTTTTTTTTTAAATGTTTTTGACAGTTTTTTTTTTTTTTTTTACAAAATACAGTAAAAACCTGCTCACCCTCAAGCCATTCTAGGTGTATATGACTTTCTACTTTCAGCCAAACACAATCAGAGTTATATTAAACACTTTCCTGGCTCTTCCAAGCTTTGTAATGGGAATGAATGGTATCCGAGATTTTGAAGCCCAAAAAAGCTCATCCATCCATAATAAAAGTAATCCATACGACTCCAGGGGGTTAATAAAGGCCTTCTGAAGCAAAGTAATTGGATTTTGTTAGAAAAATATCCATAATTATAACTTTATAAAATGTAATCACTGGTTTCCGGTAACAGCCGTGCACAAATCGAGTTCCAGCGGAAGAGTGACCTCTGACCCGACGCATGACGTAGGATGTATGACAAAGACGTTTCGTAAGCTCAGCTGAGAACTGATGAACGTAAAAAGTGCAAAAGAAAACGCTGGTCACAAATTAGAAGTCTAAAATGAGAATTTTGAAAGAAAAATGTCAGAGGATTTCGATATAAGAGAAGAGGAGCTATGTCAGGGTCAGAGGTCACCGTACCACCAGAACTCGACTCTCTTGTGAACGTGCGGACA
The DNA here is from genome assembly GCA_038088235.1 of Zacco platypus. Classification (NCBI taxonomy): domain Eukaryota; kingdom Metazoa; phylum Chordata; class Actinopteri; order Cypriniformes; family Xenocyprididae; genus Zacco; species Zacco platypus. The sequence continues at coordinate 41,610,611 of CM076085.1, read as the reverse complement.
GCCGTTACTGGAAGCTATTGATTACAGCTCATAAATTTGGACATTTTTATTACAAAACCCATCACTTCTCTTCAGAAGGCCTTTATTAAACCCCTGGAGCCGTTTGGATTACTTTTATGATAGACGGATGCATTTATTAGGCTTCAAAATCTAAGGTACCATTCACTGTCATTATAAACCTTGGAAGAGTCAGGATATTTTTTAATATAACTCTGATTGTGTTTGGCTGAAGGAAGAGAGTCGTATACACCAAGGAGGGTAAATATGGGATAATTTTGGGTGAACTAACCCTTTAAAGCTTTTCCAATGTAGTTATACACTTTGACATTGTCAACAAACATGGAAGGAGTTTGTTATCAGTGTTTCATGCACTGTTGTAAGAATTTAGCCCTCAGCTGTGAAGTGGGAGCAAGCCTGAGATTCCTCAGGGAGGCTGATAATTGGCAGGAAAAATGAGAAGATCTGGCAACGCTGACAGCTGGGTCCCATCCGACATTTGTGAACAATGACTTCTTCTGATACTATTAATGAAAAATAACGGCACATCACTTTTTGTTAGAGTATTAAAAGCTTGGAGTTGTATTTTATAATTTTATTTACACTGCCATTTAAAAGTTTGGGGTTGGTAAGATTTTAAAAATGTTTTTTAAAGAAATCACACAAGACTGCATTTATTTTCAAATATACAGTAAAAAAAGAAATATTATGAATTATTATTATTACAATTTAAAGTAAGTATTTTCTTTTTGAATATGTTTTAAAATGTAATTTATTCCTGTGAATTTTCAGCATCATTCCTCCAGTCTTCAGTGTCACATGATCCTTCAGAAATCATAATAATATGATCATATAAACATTTATTATTATTGTTTACAATGTTAAAAACAGTGGAATACTAAGTTCAAAAGATCAGCATTTATATTTTATTTTATTATTTTTAATGTATATATGTTTTACTGTCACTTTAGATCATTTTAATGCATACTTGTTAAATAAAATGATGAATTTCTTAATAAATAGTGTTGTGTTGAGTTAGATATTTACATTCTACATCCATAATTGACAGTTTTCTATGCTGAGTGTTTTCAGATGTGTCTTTTGTCAACAGTGAGCAGATCTCTTCGAGTTATTTGTGCTCTTTATTTGATATCTATGCCATCTATGATAAAAATATATACACCTTTAAACACCTTTAAGGAGCTTGCTCTCATTTCTGCTGTTTCTCCCATCATTTTCATAGGTGACGTTCACAAAGAGGAAGTTTGGTCTGATGAAGAAGGCGTATGAACTCAGTGTTCTGTGTGACTGTGAAATAGCCCTGATTATCTTCAACAGCTCCAATAAGCTCTTCCAGTACGCCAGCACAGACATGGACAAAGTCTTGCTGAAATACACGGAATACAACGAACCACACGAGAGCAGAACCAACTCTGACATCGTGGAAGTAAGTGGCTCCACAGGAAAGGATTAGTTCACATCAGAATTTAAATTTCCTGATCATTTACTCGCCCCCATGTCATCCAAGATGTTTATGCCTTTCTTTCTTCAGTCGAAAAGAAATGGTTGTTTTTGAGGAAAACATTCCAGGATTTTTCTCCATATAGTGGACTTCAATGGGGTTCAACGAGTTGAAGGTTCAAATTTCAGTTTCAGTGCAGCTTCAAGATCCCAGACGAGGAATAAGGGTCTTATCTAGCGAAAGATCGGTCATTTTCTAAAGAAAAATACAAATTTATATACTTTTTAATCACAAATGCTCATCTTGCACTGCTCTGCGATGCACCACACATGACGTAATCACGTTGGAAAGGTCACACGTGATGGTAGAAATCTCATTTTCTCCTCCATCTTCAAAATCGCTTCTCGAACAAGAAAAACTGTAGGGCGAGACTTGATTTTTGATGATGTACATCATTTATAATACACTGCAATATTCCATAAAGTCAATTTTGATATCATGATTATTTTCTAAATACATGTTGGATCTTATTGTGAACAATTCATCCATGCATGTTTCATGTTTCAAAACATTTTCGACCTCGTAATTTTTAATCAAAATGTCATAACTGGATCTTACGGTGAAAAAGGCTTTTCCAATTATTTAGTCCACTTAAAGGAATAGTTCTCCCCCCCAAATAATGAAAATTCTGTCATCATTTACTCACCCTCAAGTTGTTCCAAACCTGTTTAAATTTCTTTGACATTTTGAAGAATGTTTGTATCCAAACAGCCCCATTGCCATATTTCAAAAACACTGTTTGGAAGTTAGTCAGGCCGACACCGACAACAAACGTTTAGCCAATCAGCATTAGGGAGCATATGACGGTCGAGGAGACAGAACGAGCGTGAGATTTGAAGAAAAAACACTGCAGAAAGAGAAAAGAGACACAATAAAAAAGAGCTCAAAAGTATATCACCGGAATGAAGGTTTATGACTGGGCAAGCGCTTTAGGACACGCGTTATTATTAGAAAAGCTTTCCAGCGCTGGAGAGAGCCAAGCGGGAAAACCTGAAAACAGACGTGGAGGCTGCTTTGATTCTGCTTCACATGTGAGTAACACTGGGTTTGAGCGTCACTGAATGTCTGGAGCTGTTGGTGACTAACAGTGAACTCTTGTTTGTATTTACTCTTGTGTAATGTATTTTCATTTTTTGTGCTTCCTTGTGGTTCTGTAATGATGAGCGAGTCAGCGAATGAGATCCAAGTGCAACTTTAATTCCAAAACGTAGTCGTACAGGCAATGGTCAACTCAATAGCAAACAGGAACAACAGGGGAAAGGCAAACTCGTAGTCAATATTCCAGGCTAAGGTCAAAAGGCAGGCAGATAAACAACAGGACGATGACACAGGCAGGAATCGAAAACAGGCAAAACAAGGCAAGGGTAGCGCTCAGAAATGTTACAGTATCAACAAGACTTCGCAATTAACCAGGGAAACCAGGGAGAGTTGTGCAGGTAAACCACTGAACACTGACGACCGCTAGAGAATCTTTAGCGTCATTGTGTCATGTAACGGTGTGGTAAAATCTCGCACGACCATGAGGATTAACAGGAAACAGGTTTAATAACAGAAACTCAGTAAATAACGTCAAGAAACACTCACATTGATATTACATACGGACGAGGAATAAGGGAGAACAGGGTATAAATGCATTGAGAAAACAAAGGGAACTGATGAGATGATTAACAAAGCACAGGTGATTGAAATGACTAATTAAACTGAACGGGGAAAACTAGGTCATGGAAAAACACAAGACACAGGACATACAAGTAACACATTCTTAGTGCACTCGCCTCGCCTGCCAGCAGCGAATGGGCCGGGACCGTCTCGGAGCAGGGTGGTTAGGATTGGTGGGTGAGTTTTGGAGGCGGAGCAGTGAAGAGAGGGGTGGGTTTGTTTGGGTTGATTTCAAATATCAATAACATTTTTGAAATATAACTTACCCCACCTTTAATAGTATTTTTGTTCCATACTATGGAAGTCAATGGTGCCCCACAACTGTTTGGTTATGAACATTCTTCAAAACATCTTCCTTTGTGTTCTTCAGAACAAAGACATTTATACAGGTTTGGAGCAACTTGAAGGTGAATAAATGATGACAGAACTTTCATTTTTGGGTGAACTAACCCTTTAAACCGTGCTCAAGTTCATCGGTCTGCATTTTTGAATGCAACACCCTCATATCAAAATCCAGTTAATTGACCGTTCGCAAAGTCCCGCCCCCTTTAGTAACCGTTGCTATGTCCAACAAGCCATGGGGTCTCACGCCACACATCATGTTCTTACGCCGTGAAAAATACATTGCGAAGCAAAGAGGACACTGACAACATATGAAACATTTTCATATTTAATATATTGTATTTTTTTTAAGAAGTTTAAACAATAAATAGCGTCTAGTGTGTCTTTAATGTGTGGTGACAGATCGCTGTAGCTCCTCGTGAACCGATCATCTCTTCATACTAGTTCATTTATAGCATCAAATAAACATGAATGAACATCAGAAGGAATGTTGTTTCAAGCGCGGAAATACGTGAGGACACACAATTTATCAAAGTTCACCAACGTTAATCTACTAACTCCCCTGACTGCTTTGTCAGACAAAATGGCGGATTCGGGGTTATGATTGGTCAGATCACCTGTCAATCAAACTGGCCACGAAGGGTTCCCGTCTGACATTTTTTTCTTTTTCCACAATCCATTTGTACATCACAATAATAGAAGAAAAGATCTGTCGCTACGTCCGCTTCATCGCAACTTTAAAACACATCACAGAGACCTCATTTTCAACTCTGATTGAATAGGATCTCACAGGATTACACGAATGCATCTTGAAGCAGTGGCATCTGGAGATGCGGGCTGCATTTACCGTTGTTGTAATACAGTTAAAAAAAACAGTCGGGTCGCATTTCGAGCATGCAGGCTGGAGTAATTATAGATCCCTGTCTTCTGTGAAGCCTGTGCTCAAATTACATCTTCATTGTCACAGGCATTCGCTCCATTTACAATTAGCATGTGAATCTAACCAGGGCTGCTCTGTGCTTTTCCTTCTGCCAAGATATATAAGCAGTTGTCATCTGTGTTTACATTTATAAAGCTTTCATCCAAAACGACTCATACACTACCAGTCAAATATTTTGTAATGTTTTTGAAGTCTCACCAAGGATCCAAAAGACAATAATATTGTGAAATATTATTACAATTTAAAAGAGAATATAGTTTAATAATGTAAGGCAAAGCATCATTACTCCAGTCTTCATTACTCTATGAAATATGTTGATTTGGTGCTCAGCTATTAATGATGGTTCTTATTATTATTATCAGTGTTGAAAAGTTTTTGTGGTCACTATAATACAATTATTTCAGGATACTTTAATGAATTAAAAGTTTATTTGAAATAGAAATCTTCTGTAACATTATACATGTCTTCTCTGTCACCTTTAATAAGAAACTTCTTTCAAAAAAATCTTAATTATTCCAAAACTCTTTTTATTCATCAATTTTTGAAAAAAGCAATGTCTGTTGTGATTGTGAGACTGTTGAGATACAAGGTTTAAAGTACAAGCTGAATGTAGCGATCTGTGGCTAAACGCTGGTGCTGAAGTCATGCGAACAGATTTTCTGCCAGTGGTGCTAATTGGTTGTAGCTAAAAATAAAGATCCAGTCTTATTCAACATTCATACTGAGGAAACCTGAGATACTATCAGTCAAGGATGTGGCACTTTTGCCAAATGCTGCGCTCATTAGCCTCTATTAATCACAAATGGCTTACATGTACCAGCAGAGTTTTTCTGAATCAAAGTTATGTGTGCTGCTGATCTCAGGTTAGCATACCCTGCCTTGTTTTACAGTATATTGGCATGCAAAATACTGTAACTACTCAATTACCACTTTAATCATTAGATATTCTATTATAATATGTATCCAAATAGGCATTATTATAAAGGCGGCTAATCCTGAAGATGTTCAGACAGAAAAGTAATAAACCTGAAAATTTCAAAATGCAATCTAGGGGACCTATTATGCAAAATTCATGGTGTTTGAACATAAATGTTGGTGTACACAACCAACTTATAATGTAAAAAATCCACCCACTCCTCTTTTTTTTATCCCCATAAATCATAAGCAGTGTCTCAGAATATGCAGATTGTAGCTTTTGTGACATCACATTGCTTAGTCCCCGCCCACAACTGCTGACGGACTCTGCCTCATTAGCATAGACCCCGCCCTCAGTGAGCTGTACACAGTCCGCCATGTTTATCTCCTTGCTAGATCATTTAACAGCAGCAACTACGAAATTTAATCTTATTAAAGCTACTAAAGTTACTAAAGATTTTACTAATGATTTTATGTTTTTCTTTTTTTGTTGTTTGATTCATATTAACAGGATAAATAGCAGTAATTACAGTATATTACACTGCTTTTACTTTAATACACATATCTAATATACACCTGATTTCTTTACTTGCTGTTTGCGTTCACAGACATAACCGACTGTGTTTATGTTGACTGTGTTTTTGATATAAGCTTGTGTGTATTTGACTGTTAAGCACAATAACACGTGAAAGAGAAATCAGTTTGATACTCATGTGACGCGCCGTCTGACAGTCAGCTTTCTGTGCGCGCTCAGAAAACCATATAAATTAGAAGTTTAGACTGACATGGCTTTAAAACATGCAGATAACAAACTTTCCTGATGATGAAGAACTGCAATGTCACGTGAGCGTGACCGCGATAAAGATGATAATCAAAACCAAACAGATGTTTTGTCAGTTTTTGGCAGAGTATCCGAGGCATGAGTTGTACAGGCTTCGCCCTTTACTGGAAAGGGGGTGGGGAGCAGCAGCTCATTTGCATTTAAAGACACATGCACGAAAACAGCATGTTTTTCCTTCCACTCAAAAATGGGCTTTTATGACATGATATAATAAATGATCTGTGGGATATTTTGAGAGACACCAGAGATTTATATTACATCTTATGACAAGTCTCATATATGTCTCCTCTATCATATATCAGAAGATTTTTCATTGGGATATGTCAGTGATTGTTGTGTAATTTTTGTATTTATCAACTTTTATTAAAGGTCTTACCATTGCAGGACATTTTCACATTGATTACCCAATGACTAGACCTAGGAAAGTGTCCATAAAGTGCATTAACTTCTCCAACATCCTGTAACCATCAAACCTAGACGGCCTGGAGTCACTGATGATAATTTGATTGGGGCAGATCCTGTAAAAATCAGTCAAAATCTTCACTGCATATCTTTTTGGTTTAGTCAGACCCTCTTAGTTGAACTCGTCAACCTCTATCTGAGTCATGGCCATTTATAACATTAAAGCACACAGTTACAGCATTACAGACGCCTGAGGATGAGATAAGCCTCTGATTTCCATTCACTCTCATAAGGGCTCTTAAACTGCTGCAAGAGGGTCCTCAATCCACTGTCCTGCACTTACACTTTTGCTTTAGCACTATATAGATACCGTAGATGCATAATATTCTGCATCGACTGAAACCTGCACTCGGTTTAACCTTTCATTTCCAGTGTGATGTACTTTTAATACTATCATAACGTCATTCTTTGCCGCTCCCTGCAGGTGCTGAGCAAGAAGGAGCACAGAGGTTGTGACAGCCCAGATCCAGAGTCTGCATATGTCCTCACGCCTCACACAGAGGAGAAATATCAGAAGATTAATGAAGAGTTTGACAATATGATGAGAAATCACAAAATTGTAAGCATAGTGTGATATGTTTTTGGTCATAGCTTCTCTGTTACATACACTACCTTTTAAAAGTTAGGGGTCGTAAAAACTTTGTTTATTTCAATGTTTTTAAAAGTCTTCTTGAAATCTTATGAGGGAGGGGGGGGTCTAATTAAATTGATTTTTGTTTAAAATGTGTGTGTGTATATATATATATATATATATATCACCCAGTTTGTTGTGCTTGTTTGCAGGGCTGCTGCACAATTTGATTTTGTACTTATATATTAATATGACTAATAATAATTATTATGATGAATTATTATTGATGGTCAGAAAGTCAGTGATTTTTTCCTGAAAATAATTGGTTATTGTAAGTACATGAAGGGAGGTATTGACAAAATGTCACCTGTAGTAAGTCAGTCTTACCACCAGGAACTAACAAGCTTTGGAATTTGAACATGTCTGTTTTTAAATGTTAAAACAAAGTCATTGTAATGAATACAAATTATACGTTTTACCCATTTGGTGGAATTGGCAGACGTTCCCTTCATCATGCGCCTTGGTAGCGCGTCAAATCATTCACAGGTATAAATATGAAGCTATTGTACTAGTAGGTGATTTTGCATTAATATTTCATGTTATATAGAAATAGAATGTTTACATACATAAAAGTAATCATGGTATTGATATAAGACTGTCGACTCTAGAATAGTGTCAAGGAAATCTAACTTTACAGAGCTTCGAGAGCCCCCTAGTGGTCAGGAGTATTTCCGTTGTGTTGCTGCTTGATTTCGTTGTGTTGCGGCTTGATTTCGTTATGTTGCGGCTTGATTTCGCCATCTTGCGGCTTGATTTCGTTGTGTTTGTGCTTGATTTCGTTGTGTTGCGTCTTGATTTCGTTGTGTTGCGGCTTGATTTCGTTGTGTTGTGGCTTGATTTCGTTGTGTTGTAGCTTGATTTCATTGTGTTGTAGCTTGAATTCGTTGTTTTGCTGCTTGATTTCGTTGTGTTGCGTCTTGATTCCATTGTGTTGCGGCTTAATTTCATTGTGTTGCGGCTTGATTTCGTTGTGTTGTGGCTTGATTTCGTTGTGTTGTAGCTTGATTTCATTGTGTTGTAGCTTGAATTCGTTGTTTTGCTGCTTGATTTTGTTGTGTTGCGGCTTGATTTTGTTGTGTTGCGGCTTGATTTCGTCTGTTGTGGCTTGATTTCGCCATGTTGTGGCTTGATTTCGTTGTGTTGTGGCTTGATTTCGTTGTGTTGCGGCTTGATTTCGCCATGTTGTGGCTTGATTTCGTTGTGTTGCGGCTTGATTTCGTTGTGTTGTAGCTTGATTTCGTTGTGTTGTAGCTTGATTCCATTGTGTTGCGGCTTAATTTCGTTGTGTTGCGGCTTGATTCCATTGTGTTGCGGCTTAATTTCATTGTGTTGCGGCTTGATTTCGTTGTGTTGTGGCTTGATTTCGTTGTGTTGTAGCTTGATTTCATTGTGTTGTAGCTTGAATTCGTTGTTTTGCTGCTTGATTTCGTTGTGTTGCGGCTTGATTTCGCCATGTTGTGGCTTGATTTCGTTGTGTTGCGGCTTGATTTTGTTGTGTTGCGGCTTGATTTCGCCATGTTGTGGCTTGATTTCGTTGTGTTGCGGCTTGATTTTGTTGTGTTGCGGCTTGATTTCGTTGTGTTGCGGCTTAATTTCATTGTGTTGCGGCTTGATTTCGTTGTGTTGTGGCTTGATTTCGTTGTGTTGTAGCTTGATTTCATTGTGTTGTAGCTTGAATTCGTTGTTTTGCTGCTTGATTTCGCCATGTTGTGGCTTGATTTCGTTGTGTTGCGGCTTGATTTCGTTGTGTTGTAGCTTGATTTCGTTGTGTTGTAGCTTGATTCCATTGTGTTGCGGCTTAATTTCGTTGTGTTGCGGCTTGATTCCATTGTGTTGCGGCTTAATTTCATTGTGTTGCGGCTTGATTTCGTTGTGTTGTGGCTTGATTTCGTTGTGTTGTAGCTTGATTTCATTGTGTTGTAGCTTGAATTCGTTGTTTTGCTGCTTGATTTCGTTGTGTTGCGGCTTGATTTCGCCATGTTGTGGCTTGATTTCGTTGTGTTGCGGCTTGATTTTGTTGTGTTGCGGCTTGATTTCGCCATGTTGTGGCTTGATTTCGTTGTGTTGCGGCTTGATTTTGTTGTGTTGCGGCTTGATTTCGTTGTGTTGCGGCTTAATTTCATTGTGTTGCGGCTTGATTTCGTTGTGTTGTGGCTTGATTTCGTTGTGTTGTAGCTTGATTTCATTGTGTTGTAGCTTGAATTCGTTGTTTTGCTGCTTGATTTCGTTGTATTGCAAACTTATGTTTCCTTTTTTAAATTTCATTGTGTTGTGCACTACTGGGCCACCGTATGATTCTCACTTAGGAAACATTTGAAATGTTTTCTTGTTTTAATCTAACTTCATCCCTCTTGATGTCTCCATCAGCCAGCCTCTTTGGGTCACCAGAGTTTCTCGATGCCATTGACTTTGCCCGTCACCAACCCCGGCACCCTGTCCTTCAGTACAGACAGCTCACTGGACGCCCCAGTGTCCCTCAGCGGGGCGAACATACCATCTCTGTCCTCCAACGGCCTCCAGAGCACTGCTGTCGTGGGTTAGTATCTACATCCTTATCATGCTTTTATTTAAAAAAAATAATAATAATTTATGCAATACCATAATGCTGTGGTGTTCAGTGCTAATTCCAGTGATGTTTTGAGGTATGGTATATATGCTATTTTTAATGTATCCAAATTTGATTAAAAAAAAATACAGAAAACAACAGTAACATTTGTGAAATATTATTGCAATTTAAAATAATGGTTTTGTATTTTAATATACTTTAAAATGTAATTTATTCCTGTGATAAAAGCTGAATTTTCAGCATAATTACTCCAGTCTTCAGTGTCACATGATCCTTCAGAAATCATTCTAATATGATGAAATGATATCAATGTTGGAAACAGTTGTGCTGCTTCATAATTTTTTTTACAATGTGACTCTTTTTCAGTATTCATTGATGAATAAAAAGTTGAAAAAAAATTCTATTTTGAATAAATGCTGTTCTTTTTAACACTTTTATTCATTAATGAATCCTGGAAAAAGTATCACAGGTTCCAAAAATATATTTAGCAGCTGTTTTCAACATTGATAATAATAAAAAGTATCAAATCAGCTTATTAGAATGATTTCTGAAGGATCATGTGACACTGAAGACTGGAGTGATGATGCTGAACATTCAGCTTTTATCCAAGAAATAAATTCTATTTTAAAGTATATTAAAATAGAAAACCATTATTCTACATTTTAATAATATTTCACAATTTTACTGTCTTTTCTGTACTTTTGCAGCCTTAGTGAGCACAAAAGACTTCTTTCAAAAACATTAAAGATAGTGATGTTTGCAAACTTTTGACCAGTACTGTAGTTTGCAATGCCATGTAAATACAGTTGTTGTTGATTGATATGTTAATCATTAATTTCCATGGCAAATATCAAAATATTAATATTATTACCATTGCTGTGGTTCCTAGTGTTTATGTCTTGTCAAACTATGCTTAAAGGAATCGCTCTCATACGTTTTGAAATGAAGCATGAATTTGTATTTGTAGCTAATCCTCACAGGTTTTCTTTGTTTGATTCATTTTCATATGTTCAGATGGTTTGCCAGGTTCCTCAGATGTTACACTTCCAAACGGTGTGCACTCCAGTCATGTGGGTAGGTGCTTTTTAGCTTTTAAAGTCAGAATTGCGAGATATAAACCCATAATTCTGAGTAAAAAAAAGTTAGAATTGTGAGATAAAAAGTCACAATTACCTCTTTATTTATTTTTTTTTATTTAGTGGCGGAAACAAGCTTTCATAGCATTCCTATTATTTAAATAGTCTTAAAAATTCTTTTGTCACCACTGTGTGGTTGCAATTTGAAGCCCTACCCAGTGCCCACCCAAGGTTTACTATGTCAGTTCAGTTAACTATATTAGTACATTAACTTCACTAACCTATGACTACGTTAACCTACTGTACATCTCACACAAACTTGTAATAATCTCCCTGTTTATTTTGCCTCATTCAGCCAATGGCTTTGTCGGGGTTTCGGAAGGAAGCAGTTTGGGAAGAGTCGTTTCTGCAAAACCTCCAGTATTGTCTCCAGTGGGCCGCAAACCTGATCTGAGAGTGCTCATTCCTCCAGCATGCAAGAGCACCGCTGCGTCACTGGTGAGAGCTCCAAACAGATCTGCTATATGTCAGTGAAACATCCTGAAATCATTAGACAATGAGAGAGTATTGACCTGCCTGAAATGGCTCTTAAATCTTTTTCTTGCAAGCTGCCAGAAGGAGAGGAGCATTTGGTAAGGGGTATTTAATAATGTTTTATTCAGAAAAGCTTTTCAAAAATGACTCATTGTCTAGGTCATGAAAATTTTAAGAAAATCACTTTTATTACAGCTGCTTAATGTTCAACGGTTACATGCTATGAGGCCATCTAGTGGTTCTTTGACACATTACAGCCACTGAAAATAAGTTGAAAGGCACAATATGTAAGGATTTTGGATTAAAATATCCAAAAACTATGGAAGCCCGTTCCCGCCACTGTTGAGGAAAAAAAAATATTCCGTAAGTCATAATAATGAGAAACTTTCTCATAATAATGACTTAGTATCTCATAATAATGAGAAACTTTTCTCTTAATAATGAGAAACTTTCTCATAATAATGACTTAACATCTCATAATAATGACTTAGTATCTCATAATAATGACTTGGCATCTTTAACTTAATCAAAATTTTTTTTTTTTTTTTTTAGAAACTTTTCTCATAATAATGGCTTAACATCTCATAATAATGACTTAGGATCTCATAATAATGACTTAGTATCTCATAATAATGACTTAGCATCTTTAACTTAATCAAAAAAAAGTTTTTTGAAACTTTCTCATAATAATGACTTAACATCTCATAATAATGACTTAGTATCTCATAAAAATGACAGTATCTTTAACTTAATAAAAAAAAACTTTTTTATTTTTTTATTAAGTTAAAGATGCTAAGTCATTATTATGAGATGTTAAGTCATTATTATGAAATACTAAGTCATTATTATGAGATACTAAGTCATTGTGAGATGTTAAGTCATTATTATGAGAAAGTTTCTAAAAAAAAAAAAAAAAAAACTTTGATTAAGTTAAAGATGCTAAGTCATTATTATGAGATACTAAGTCATTATTATGAGATACTAAGTCATTGTTATGAGATACTAAGTCATTGTTATGAGATGTTAAGTCATTATTATGAGAAAGTTTCTAAAAAAATCAAAAAAAAACTTTTTTGATTAAGTTAAAGATGCTAAGTCATTATTATGAGATACTAAGTCATTATTATGAGATACCAAGTCATTATTATGAGAAAGTTTCTCATTATTATGACTTACGGAATTTTTTTTTTCTCAACAGTGGCGGGAACGGGATTCCATAAAAAACTACTAGAACAGTGTTATATATTTTGTTGACTTACATTATCCTAGATGTTTCCAAGATTGTTTAAATCCAGAGATATAAGTCATTTTAACCAGGACACGGACTCTATCAACAACATCAGTATTTTCTGCATCATACAATATGTTTTAAAATTAATTCCATGCCATTTAGCAACACAAGCCATCCAGAATTTATTAATGTGATATTCTAATATGGATCTATCTTACTGCCGTGTAACAAGTGTCCGCAGAGCGAACGCACCGAGTAGCATCATTTTCAACACACTCAAATGTATCTAATATGATAAACAGCACTGCTTTACCCCTGCTTATGCTTGATTGGAAGAAGTGGAAGCAGCGATTGTGGCATAATAAACGTGCATAACATAAAAAACTAATTTCTCGTTAGCAATCTATTACGCCGTCCAAGTTTTAGTCTAGAGTCAGAAGAAGCAACATTGAGATTGTGGTTGTTTGAGCAGTGGTGATGGTAGCAAGTGACAACGCGCTACACAAATTGCCCAAAACGTGTTTTATTTCACAAACAAAATCAAGAAAAGAAGTGATAAGCATAATACAGATGAAGATATATTTATACAATATTTACATAAATAGAAATATAGACAAAGATGATAAACTAGGAGAGGACTCAAATGGTCCCAAATGAAAGAAAAGAACAAAACAAAAACCAATCTAACTCAATTCATCAACTAACATAACTAATGTACAGTGGGGAGAACAAGTATTTGATACGCTGCTGATTTTGCAGGTTTTCCCACTTACAAAGCATGTAGAAGTCTGTCATTTTTATCATAGGAGACGGAATCTAAAACAAAAATCCAGAAAATCACATTGTATGATTTTTAAATAATTAATTTTCATTTTATTCACCTCGAAATTTGTGTTTTTAAAAGGAGAAGCGCTTCTTCTCAGCCTTCCGTTGGAGTTCACCCTCCACCTGTGTGTGTGAGAGAAAGCTGACGAGATGTCACTTAGCTCACCTTTTTCCTGTGTGTAATATTTATATATGCCATATTTATAACCTCTATTTATAATGAAGAAGTGCTTTCAATTTTTTTTTTACATTGCAGAATGAAAAAAAAAAAAAATAATCCGAAAACGTGCTTATACATGCTTTTATTTTAGTGCAAGTTTATTAATAAATCAATAAACAAAACCTCCAGTCTTTCACATGCATTCAAAGATGGAGTTTAGTTGTGAGTGCGAAGCCGGCCCTGGATAAAACTACTTTTATCCTACATGTTACTTACGTTATAAAATAATATTAATAACTATAAGAATCATAATGACTTTATTTTGTAATCATACACACCTCCGTGCCAATTGTACGCGAATCCACTGGAGGCGAGTTTTAGTGTGAACCCATGTGCAGTTTTATTAGTTAAACATAAATCCAACATAAAACACAGATCTTCACATGGCATGGCAGAAACAAAGGACATGAACAAAACATGGACACTCACCACAGTGGTTACAGGGACATAATCCACAATCATCGACAATGAACAAGGCAAACATGAGGCTTTAAATACACTGACTAATTACAAATAATGAACAATGATTACACCTGTGAACCAATCAAAACAAGACATGAAACAGGGGAGTCACATGACATATGAGCACATAGGCTTTAGACATGAAGACAACACCTCCCATGATTCCTTTGTTCTGAATAGGTGACCTCTAGTGGCAAAAAATTACATATTGTGCCTTTAAGACACATCTATCTATCTATCTATCTATCTATCTATCTATCTATATAATAATGTTTTATTCAGAAAAGCTCCAGCTCTCTGCATTATTTTGCAAAACAGTGATGTGTGAATATAGATTGAATATAATTTTTGTTGTCTGTAAATAGCATTTTAGCCATATATCTCCATACAAATCAACCCCTGTTGTTTCCACCATTTTTATTTAAACCTCAGAGAACAGACAACTCTCAGTCCAGCCAATCACTGACCACACCTGTGGTATCCATGTCAACCCCCAGTCTGCATCCCCAGGGCCTTGTTTACTCAGCCATGACTTCCTCGTTCAGTACAGGTATATCATTATCCTATACGTAATAAATCATCTAACAACACCAGGTTCAGTCATGTGACTTTGAATGACTATTTTACTATTTAACTCTATCGTTTCTTGCAGATTTTGCCTTGAGCAGTGCTGAGGCCAGTTCTTTACACGGCTTCAGTTCACCAGACGCTGTCACATCAGGTCCGGGGTCTTCATGGAAACACGGCCATCATACTCAACCCGGATTCAGTGCTCAGAGGTGAGGACATGACAGAGATCCAATTACAACAAGAAGAAATACATATTTTTTAAATTATTATTATTTCAATCTAATAGTAAATTGCTGCAAGACAATTACTATCTAAATTAACAAAACTTTGGGCAGAAACCTCGTATCTCCTTATTTTGTCATTTTCAAATAAAGCATTGCAATTGGTCACCCTTTACGTCTGTCTGTGGTTTTTGCAAATATTTAACCAATTAAACGTATTAAAAAGAGCTTGTGACTGAACCTCGTCTCTCCATTGGAACTGTCAGTCAAACCTCATAACTCCACCCGCCTCAAGCTTGAATGAAGTTCCTCACGCAGTTTGGATCGTATATGCTTATTTGCAGTGCAAGGGTAAATGAAGTACTGGTTCTTTGAATAAGTGCAGCATTTTGTTTTGTTTTGTACTCAAGAATCACTTTACATAAATGCTAATGTTTTATGTATTTGAGGAGTGGAGCAGAAAGTCTTAGTTTAGCATTTGCCGTCGAATAGAGCCAATACTGTCTTAGTCTGTGTGAAGCTCTTCATCTTTTCTAACATGCGATTTTGGCCAAATAACAAAAAACTGACCACCCACTTGTAGCTGCAATAAACTTTATAACCTGTAAGTTAATAAAAACGTGTTGCGATGTACTTACTGACTGCGGCCGTACTAATGATAGACAAAACGCATAGGCTTATGTTCGACTTTCTCTGAAATTCGCTGGTCAAAAACCTTTTAACTCCATTTAAGCTCAATTTTGGTAGAATGTTAATATGTAATGACCATATATAAAGCCACAACATCAGCATTGACAACACAATGTTTATTAAAAAAAAATTTTGGACATATGAGGTTTCCGCCCGAAGCGAACGGTATACAGTATGTAGTTCTGGGTGGGGTTTTTGGGGGGCCCAAAAATTTATTTCGCCTATATGTGACAATATGTGAGCTGTGTCCGAAACTGCTCACTTGTTCACTCATTCACTAAACCCTACATAGTGTTCGGCATTTGAGTGCACTATATCTGCAAAGAGTGAACGAAATGAAGTGATGAATTGGGACGCTGACGTATACACTGTGCGCCGCAGAGCAGGAGCTGTCGCAGAAACAGCACGACACGCGATAAAACCAGGGCCGGCGCGTGTCTTTAGGCGAACTAGGCAAGAATGAGAGAGATTTTAAGAAATGTATTTATTTTTTGCACATTCATTTGGAATTATTTCATTTATATAAAAAAAATGTATCACCCGATTAGATATTCTAAATCTAAATTATCTTTCCTTCATTCTACCAAGTACCAAAACCCGCCCCAACCAAGAGAGGCAAATGGGTTGATTTCGCAATGGCCAATCAGAGGTGTTTAAGTTAGCACTGAACAGAAACTCCAGCGTTTTGAGCGTTGAGTTCTGCACGCTCACAGATCCTCTCATAATAGGCCTACCAAACAATTTTAGAAATGAAGTAAATAAGAGATTCATTATGCAGACAGCTTCATTTATTATAACAGAACTTTGAGGTCGCGATAAAGTAACCTAATATGACAATTTTTTAGTTATTATAGAGGGAGCGCTCTTTGTGCGCTTTCTGTCATGCCAAATCCCGTATACAGTAGGCCTATGCTTATTTTTCTGTTAAAATTTATAGTGCTTTGTGACAGTTTAATAACAAATGATTTACAGGAGCGACGACACGTAAATTGAAGCTATTGCAAGGAAATGTATGTGTTTTTAAAAGGATAAGCGCTTCTTCTCAGCCTTCCGTTGGAGTTCACACCATGTGTGTGAGAGAAAGCTGACGATAATGTCACTTAGCTCACCTTTTTCCTGTGCGTAATATTTATATATGCCATATTTATAACCTCTATTTTTAATGAAGAGCTGTGCGTGCTCAAGTGAGGGGATTTCAGGTGTTTCGTGTGTCTCTCATTGAAAGTGAACTAGAGACTTGTGCTTCGCGTGTCTCGTAAACTGTCTTTATGTCGAAGTAGGCTACTGCCGGCCCAATTTGGCCCACCAGGAATTCTCCCGAATCTTCCAGGAGATATTCTTGCTATATAATTTAATACAGCATTTGCAGTTAGTGGTTACGTGCTTTCATTTTTTTTTTTTACATTGCAGAATGAAAAAACAAAATCCGAAAACGTGCTTATACATGCTTTTATTTTAGTGCAAGTTTATTAATAAATCAATAAACAAAACCTCCAGTCTTTCACATGCATTCAAAGATGGAGTTTAGTTGTGAGTGTGAAGCCGGCCCTGGATAAAACTACTTTTATCCTACATGTTACTTACGTTATAAAATAATGTTAATAACTATAAGAATCACTTTATTTTGTAATCATACATACCTCCGTGCCAGTTTTGTAGTTTCATCGATTGCATAATTGGTTTGTCATGATTAATGTGTTCATAATCATGAAATACTATAAAAAACTGTAAACAAAAATAAACGCACATTATTTCATGTATTTATTTTTTTTAATAAAGTTTTTTTTTTAGTTTGTTAGAAACTCACTGTGGTCGTTGACCGTTATGATTAGCATGAATACGCTACAGATGATTAACGAATATTTTTGAAATCATCCAATAAATTATCATCTCCTAACGAGTTAACAACAATGCCACAAATTATTAAAACACCTTGCTGCTGGTAACATTAAATTGAGTTAATCCCTACATATTTAATAATAAAAATAATATATATATATATATATATATATATATATATATATATAAATATATATATATATTTACCTTATTAATATAATTGCATTTTTAAAATTCATCTATATAATAATATGTATCTCTATATTTTAGTAGGTTTTATTCAAGTAATGATTAATAATAACAATAAAAAAAAGGTACGTTTCACACGTTCACTCAGAATTCGGACAACACTACAAAACGGGCGACAACCAATATAGTGCTGTAATGAAGGAGTCAGCGGGTAGAGATCCAAGTGCAGTTTATTGAAGGAAGACGTAGTCAGACAGGCAATAGTCAATACAGGGGCAAACAGGCATGTGAGGATAATCAGAGTCGTGGTCAGTAAACAGGCAGAAAATCCAAAGACAGGCATAAAACAATCAGGAAACAGGGAACAGGCACAATCGAAACCGGGAAAACGAGACAGGATAAATGCTTGGAATTGGTACGTAGAGTAACACAATACTTCGCGGTGTGTGTGTGTGTGTGTGAGTAGTGCTCTTATAGTGGTGTGATTGTAATTAGTGGTAAGGTAATGTGCTACAGCTGGCGGGGTGATCAGTGACTGGGTGAGGGGCTTATGGGAAATGTAGTCCGTGTGACTGAATGTGAGTGTGAGTGAGTGTCCAAAGTGAAGCTGAAATCGTAACAAGTGCACTATATAGTGGATAGGGAGCAGTTTCAGACACAGCTGAAGTAAATCCACCACATTAGGGGCTTTCGAACCTGAGGAACCTTTTGATAGTTCCTAGAACTATTGGATAAAGTACCCGGATTTTGCTGTGTTCGCACCGCAGGAAACTGGGAACGATTTTAGTTCTAGGGACTCCTTTTGGGGGAACTAACCACTTCAGAGAAGGGTTTAAACCAACTCTATAGGAACTATCAGTGACGCTGTTTGGCACCCGGCATTTTTAAAAAGCCATGTAAACATATTTACTTCACAAACATGGAAAACAGCGAGAACGGCATTAACTTGTTGTCTGCAGAGTTGTGTTCTTTTCTCCGCATCGATACTGAAAGTCGTCATAGGAGATTTCATCTCTTTGCCCCACTTTTTGCTCTTTCAGTCGCATATGCATTCACATTCCATCTCTTTTATCACGAAACGACATATTGGACACGCATTTCATTCATTCACTCAAAGTGTTAAATCACATTGACAAATACTTTCAGTCTTTTGACATTGAAAAGAAGTGTTATAAAATAAAAGTTGCTTGACATGTAGAACAAGTTATTCCATCTGGTCCCAGCTTTCAGGTTAAGGTGGTCAGGCACATTTTTTCAGGATTCTTTGATAAATAGAAAGATAAAAAAAAAAAGACAACATTTATTTGAAATAGAAATTTCAAACAAAAACACACACACAAAAAAATGCCGGGTTAAAAACAATTGTCCCAACGGATGAGTATGGGTAGTTTTATTTAACTCAACTCAATTTGCTTGCTTTAAATGAACCCAATCTGTGTTGGAAATGAATATGTTTAATAAATGAATAAACAATAAACATTTATTACATTGCTTATTGATAAATGTTCTCCTTTTGATTATTATTGTTGCCTCTGGTAATTATGCGTCTGATTTTTAATTTTTGGGCTCATATAAGTAATTTTTAAACAATAGCTGGGTTAAATAAAACTACCCAGCAGGTTGGGCAAACATTTAACCCAACCACTGGGTTAAAATCTCTTGAGTTTGTCCGTTTTCAACCCAACTTAGAATTTGTGTAACATTATAAATGTCACTTTCTATCAATTTAATACATTCTTGCTGAAGAAAAGGATTAATTTCTTTAAAAAACTGAGCCCAAACGGTAGTGTAAATACTGATAACCATTATTGCTATATCTCTAGGAGCGCACAACCTCAGGTTCAGGCCTCGGACTCTTCCACCATCAGCATCAAATCAGAGCCCGTCTCCCCTCCCAGACACTCGGCGTACCCCACCATCAGGCCTCGGCCCAGCTCCAAACAGGAAGTGGAGAGCTTCAGCTCTTCTGCTAGTTCATACGAGGGCAGCGACCGTGAGGACCAGCGGCTGGACTCTCACGCGATATCAGCACAAGGCAGTAGATCGTCGCCCGAGACGGAGAACCAGCAGGATCCGTCAGTCAAACGCATGCGCACAGACAGCTGGGAAACTTAGATCTCAATGCAGTCAATGCAAACTGCATCAAACAAGACTTCTCTAAAGCAGCAGGTGTAAGTTCTGCTTACAAGAATTTACATTTTCATATTATTAAAACTATAAGTTATGAAGCGTCTGGCACTGAGGGTTAGCCTTGCTGCATTATTTGCAGTGTATCATTTTTGCAAGGTTTTGTCTTTTCTATTTTTATCTGAATCCTCAATCAAAGCCATATAAATATTGATTGGGACTTGCTATTTGTAGTGATTAAGTGTGTTTTATTCCCTGGTGATTAGAAATGTCATTTTTGTGTGCTGCGGCCACAGAAAACCTCCGTGGAGTGTTTACTTGACTGTCAAGTTTTAGATGAACCTCAGGTATCTGCATGTCAATCATCAACTGGCGGCCAAATGACACTCTCAGGTTTTTCACGGTTCAAAAATCATAAAGTTGCATTTTTGGATTAAAACAACAATCCCCTCTGTAAGAGAACGCGGTATAAAAATGTCAATAATTTGTGAGTTAGGTGTTTAATATCATTTATCCAGTGTAAATACTGTTATTTTAAAAGCCCTGCATTTAAAAATATATAAAGAATATTTAAATGTGTTTTTATCTTTTATTCAGACTATATATATCCATTTACTAGTCGTTATGTGAACATAACATTGTCTCCCATGAGATGTTTAGGTATTTTGCCAGGTTTTATTTCACAGCTGTTCGGTAAATCTTCTTACATGCCATGCAAAATCATTTCTCACTTAATGCCAGAGCAATCTATTGGATGTCAAATGTTTTTCCTCAAATCTAGATGCTGATCCCTTTTATTGTTTGTACACTATGACAAATGGCAATAAACATAATGTTAATCACCTCTGTTGCTTTTTATGTTTTAGCCGCTTTGGAGTTACATTCTTCTCATGTGTATATTATTAACTAGGTCATTTACTTCAGTTCGGGTGTTTATGGGTGTTTCACAGGATGTGAATTCTTTGATGTTGTTTTTTCCTCATTACCACAGAAGCATGCAGTGTTGACATTGTTCCCACCCTTTTCTCATTTGTTTTGCATTAAACATTTCTCTACTGGATTTAAATTTAGTCAAGAGGGATCAGAGCAAACTACCTTTGCATAATACATGCAAAGAATGCATGCTTTGAGTTACATTTATTATACATAAATATGCATCCAGTGATGTGTTGCATCTGTAATTGCAAAGAATATAAACTGAATTGTCTTCTAAAACTTCTCAAGGAATGGATCAAAATTGCAGGTCAAGTATAATGATTACATATAATATACAATGTAATCACTAATATCACCATCTACTATAAATTAGTGCATCAAAACAAACTAAAATAAATGTATTAATTTAGTATTCAGTCTTACTTGACACAATATTTGTCATGATGCAGAGAGAAAAATGTGCAAAAGTCTGTTTATATCCTAGGTAATGATAACTCAGATTGACAGCAGCTTGACTGTTATGAGAAACTGTATGGATTACAATCTGACCCATGTGACTGCCAGATTACAGCAGCCTGGTTTTATATGGGCCAAAGAACGACCCCGTTGGGCGACAAGGATCTATTTCCATTTGGCCAATAAGCGTGTGTTCCTCCAGGGGGCGCTCGGTGGCTCAGAACGCCGAATTCTCCATTGAGGCCCATTCAAAACTCAGTAACATTTCTATCTTTTTTTTAGGTATTTATGCTCTAAAATGTATAACCGTTTGTATTTTATTTTAAATTTCTACTTAGTTCACAAATAAAAACCCATGTCATCAATCTGTATAATATGATTTAGCCATTAATCACAAACAACTGTGATTGGTCCATCTCAACCAGCGCTGAGAAAAGTAACAGTTGTCGCCTGACAAATCCATCACCGTGCTAGTTGATTAGCAGTCTGTACGTTAAATTTAAACGGAATAATGGCACTGATAAACATTTATGTTTATTAAATATGCAATTAATAGTGACATTGACATATTTATTTAGACCCAACCATCCTGACCAATTAAAGACAACTTCCGGGCCAGTAACAGCTGATATTGATTCGATGCTAATTGCCGTTCTACCCAATTGTAACTCATCACTATCTGAAGTGTTGCCGCATTACTCGTGTAACTCGTACTACAGTAGGAAGTTGGTGAAGGCACTGCTGTGAACACATGAGATGTTTTGTCTTTGGTCCAAAGCGTCTTTGGTTTAAATGAAATGGATTAAACGCTACAACTCAGGTAGGAATTATTATTTATACATTTAAATGAGTTAACAAAATGTTTGCATTTTGGATAATCTTTCCAATTGGGACTGTCCCACAAGTAATGTGCATGATTTAATGGATTTTAATTTATTTTATGACACACTTGAAGTATGTCTTTTTTTTTGTTTACTTTAATTTTTAACACTTTTTCCATATTGTGCAAATATTATAATCATAATGCATTCTGCACATTTTTGATTGTCACTTTGTAGACAGCAATAAATCCTCCACTGTAGAAGTGAATGGCGTTTCATACTTTGAATTGTAGGAGGGACAATGTATAATAATCACGTGTTAAGTTGTCATCGGTGTGAGAAAGTAATTTTGTTTTTGACATGCTTTGTGTGAGTTGAAAAAGCTTTAAAAAGATGTGTCTGGGACTATCTTCAGTAATGTGATGTTGACACGCAGCATTGTTTTTGACATTTTTCACATGCTTTTTGTGAGTTGAAAAAGCTTTATTCTTATGCTTGGAATTATCTTACAGTACCTTCCTTTTACAGAACACTAGAACAGGATTCCCATAGAAAGTCATGGAAAAAAAAAAACACGGAAAGTCAATAGTCTAAATGTGTGGGAACCAGATAGATGGATAAATTACACATCAATTGTGGATTGTGGCCTGAATTTAGTAGGATGTCTGTGACTTTGTTATTCCCATTTTTTTTACAAATTGACTAAAAATTAGACCTGAAATATAAACATAGCAACCGAATTGGGAGGAAACTAAACAAACTCAGGTGTGTATATATGTACAGATGGATTATAAATATCATATAGCATTCCTCTGACAGCTACATGTGGCTCACGGTATGGCAGAGATGGAGCCTGACTATACAAATGAATGAAGTGAGTATTATCACTAATGTCCAATGAACCAAGTGGAGGCCATTTGGACCGCTCTACTGTAACTGTTAGCTCAAACCCAGCTTTACGGTCAACTTTGTTTACTTAAAAGTTAATGATTATATGCAGTTTGAGTAAGCGGTTGTATCTCACACTCAATTTGGCTGATGGTGTGCTTGATATCAGTGTTGTCACCAAAGAGATCCTGTTTTATTGGTTGTCTGATTTGAAATGTTTTCTTTAGTTTTTTCCAACTTTTACGATTTTTCCTAGACATACACTCAAGCCTTTGTTTAAGAGATTTTAGTTGAGGTTATGTTATCATTAATGGGTTTGTTCATGCAAAAATTAAAATTCTGTCGTCATTTACTCACCCATTTGTTCCAAACCTGTAAGACTTTTGTTCATCTTTGGGTAATATTTTTAATGAAATTTGTGCCATTTCTGTACTCTTCATTGACAGCTACGCAACTTTGCTTTTAATCACACATAATCTGCGAACATAAACAGAAGCTCAACTGAACCTGCCTGACGTGCGAGAACAAGCCTGATTGGTTCTTACTGAAGCTCAAACGTGCTGCGTAACACGAGAATGAACCTCATTGGTTCTTGCGGAAGCTCAAACGTGCTGCGTAACACGAAAATGAACCTCATTGGTTCTTGCGGAAGCTCAAACGTGCTGCGTAACACGAGAATGAACCTCATTGGTTCTTGCTGAAGCTCAAACGTACTGCGTAACACGAGAATGAACCTCATTGGTTCTTGCTGAAGCTCAAACGTGCTGCGTAACACGAAAATGAACCTCATTGGTTCTTACTGAAGCTCAAACGTGCTGCGTAACACGAGAATGAACCTCATTGGTTCTTGCGGAAGCTCAAACGTGCTGCGTAACACGAAAATGAACCTCATTGGTTCTTGCGGAAGCTCAAACGTGCTGCGTAACACGAGAATGAACCTCATTGGTTCTTGCTGAAGCTCAAACGTACTGCGTAACACGAGAATGAACCTCATTGGTTCTTGCTGAAGCTCAAACGTGCTGCGTAACACGAAAATGAACCTCATTGGTTCTTACTGAAGCTCAAACGTGCTGCGTAACACGAGAATGAACCTCATTGGTTCTTGTAGAAGTTCAAACGTGCTGCGTAACTCGAGAATGAACCTCATTGGTTCTTTCTGAAGCTCAAACGTGCTGCGTAACACGAGAATGAACCTCATTGGTTCTTGTTGAAGCTCAAAAATGCTGCGTAACACAGGAACGAACCTCATTGGTTCTCGTAGAAGCTCAAACATGCTGCGTAACACGAGAACGAACCTCATTGGTTCTTGCTGAAGCTCAAACGTGCTGCGTAACACGAGAATGAACCTCATTGGTTCTTGTAGAAGTTTAAACGTGCTGCGTAACACGAGAATGAACCTCATTGGTTCTTGTAGAAGCTCAAACGTGCTGCGTAACACGAGAATGAACCTCATTGGTTCTCGCTGAAGCTCAAACGTGCTGCGTAACACGAGAATGAACCTCATTGGTTCTCGCTGAAGCTCAAACGTGCTGCGTAACACGAGAATGAACCTCATTGGTTCTTAATGAAGCTCAAACGTGCTGCGTAACACGAGAATGAACCTCATTGGTTCTCGCTGAAGCTCAAACGTGCTGCGTAACAAGAGAATGAACCTCATTGGTTCTTGCTGAAGCTCAAACGTGCTGCGTAACACGAGAATGAACCTCATTGGTTCTTGCTGAAGCTCAAATGTGCTGCGTAACACGAGAATGAACCTCATTGGTTCTCGCTGAAGCTCAAACGTGCTGCGTAACACGAGAATGAACCTCATTGGTTCTTGCTGAAGCTCAAACGTGCTGCGTAACACGAGAATGAACCTCATTGGTTCTTGCTGAAGCTCAAACGTGCTGTGTAACACGAGAATGAACCTCATTGGTTCTCGCTGAAGCTCAAACGTGCTGCGTAACAAGAGAATGAACCTCATTGGTTCTTGCTGAAGCTCAAACGTGCTGCGTAACACGAGAATGAACCTCATTGGTTCTTGCTGAAGCTCAAATGTGCTGCGTAACACGAGAATGAACCTCATTGGTTCTTACTGAAGCTCAAACGTGCTGCGTAACACGAGAATGAACCTCATTGGTTCTTGTAGAAGCTCAAACGTGCTGCGTAACACGAGAATGAACCTCATTGGTTTTTGTAGAAGCTCAAACGTGCTGCGTAACACGATAATGAACCTCATTGGTTCTCGCTGAAGCTCAAACGTGCTGCGTAACACGAGAACGAACCTCATTGGTTCTTGCTGAAGTTCAAACGTGCTGCGTAACACGAGAACGAACCTCATTGGTTCTTGCTGAAGTTCAAACGTGCTGCGTAACACGAGAACGAACCTCATTGGTTCTTGCTGAAGTTCAAACGTGCTGCGTAACACGAGAATGAACCTCATTGGTTCTCGCTGAAGCTCAAACGTGCTGCGTAACACGAGAATGAACCTCATTGGTTCTTAATGAAGCTCAAACGTGCTGCGTAACACGAGAATGAACCTCATTGGTTCTTGCTGAAGTTCAAACGTGCTGCGTAACACGAGAATGAACCTCATTGGTTCTTGCTGAAGTTCAAACGTGCTGCGTAACACGAGAACGAACCTCATTGGTTCTTGCTGAAGTTCAAACGTGCTGCGTAACACGAGAATGAACCTCATTGGTTCTCGCTGAAGCTCAAACGTGCTGCGTAACACGAGAATGAACCTCATTGGTTCTTAATGAAGCTCAAACGTGCTGCGTAACACGAGAATGAACCTCATTGGTTCTTGCTGAAGTTCAAACGTGCTGCGTAACACGAGAATGAACCTCATTGGTTCTTGTAGAAGCTCAAACGTGCTGCGTAACACGAGAATGAACCTCATTGGTTCTTGCTGAAGTTCAAACGTGCTGTGTAACACGAGAACGAACCTCATTGGTTCTTGCTGAAGCTCAAACGTGCTGCGTAACACGAGAATGAACCTCATTGGTTCTTACTGAAGCTCAAACGTGCTGCGTAACACGAGAATGAACCTCATTGGTTCTTGCTGAAGTTCAAACGTGCTGTGTAACACGAGAACGAACCTCATTGGTTCTTGCTGAAGCTCAAACGTGCTGCGTAACACGAGAATGAACCTCATTGGTTCTTACTGAAGCTCAAACGTGCTGCGTAACACGAGAATGAACCTCATTGGTTCTCGCTGAAGCTCAAACGTGCTGCGTAACACGAGAATGAACCTCATTGGTTCTTACTGAAGCTCAAATGTGCTGTGTAACACGAGAATGAACCTCATTGGTTCTTGTAGAAGCTCAAATGTGCTGCGTAACACGAGAATGAACCTCATTGGTTCTCGCTGAAGCTCAAACGTGCTGCGTAACACGAGAATGAACCTCATTGGTTCTCGCTGAAGCTCAAACGTGCTGCGTAACACGAGAATGAACCTCATTGGTTCTTGCTGAAGCTCAAACGTGCTGCGTAACACGAGAATGAACCTCATTGGTTCTTGCTGAAGCTCAAACGTGCTGCGTAACACGAGAATGAACCTCATTGGTTCTTACTGAAGCTCAAACGTGCTGCGTAACACGAGAATGAACCTCATTGGTTCTTGCTGAAGCTCAAATGTGCTGTGTAACACGAGAATGAACCTCATTGGTTCTTGTAGAAGCTCAAATGTGCTGCGTAACACGAGAATGAACCTCATTGGTTCTCGCTGAAGCTCAAACGTGCTGCGTAACACGAGAATGAACCTCATTGGTTCTTGCTGAAGCTCAAACGTGCTGCGTAACACGAGAATGAACCTCATTGGTTCTTGCTGAAGCTCAAACGTGCTGCGTAACACGAGAATGAACCTCATTGGTTCTTACTGAAGCTCAAACGTGCTGCGTAACACGAGAATGAACCTCATTGGTTCTTGCTGAAGCTCAAACGTGCTGCGTAACACGAGAATGAACCTCATTGGTTCTTGCTGAAGCTCAAATGTGCTGTGTAACACGAGAATGAACCTCATTGGTTCTTGTAGAAGCTCAAATGTGCTGCGTAACACGAGAATGAACCTCATTGGTTCTCGCTGAAGCTCAAACGTGCTGCGTAACACGAGAATGAACCTCATTGGTTCTTACTGAAGCTCAAACGTGCTGCGTAACACGAGAATGAACCTCATTGGTTCTTGCTGAAGCTCAAACGTGCTGCGTAACACGAGAATGAACCTCATTGGTTCTTACTGAAGCTCAAATGTGCTGTGTAACACGAGAATGAACCTCATTGGTTCTTGTAGAAGCTCAAATGTGCTGCGTAACACGAGAATGAACCTCATTGGTTCTCGCTGAAGCTCAAACGTGCTGCGTAACACAAGAATGAATGGCCCTGTCCCAAATAGCACACTTCATATGCACTTACGGTCTTGTTGACTTACAATGGCTGCCGCGTGTCCGTTAAGTCCATGAGACCGCTGTAGGACCTTAGAAAATTTAGGACTAAAGCGCTCGATTCATATAGATTAATTTTATCTCTTTATGAACTTTTTGAAGTTCATAAAGAAGTGTCATTTGTGAAGCTGTCAATGGAGGAACAGAAAGCTCTCAGATTTGATCAAAAGGTCTTTATTTGTGTTTCGAAGATGAACAAAAGTCATGGGTTTGTGACAGCATTTAACTGCAAAATGATTCAAGAAAGTATTCATGAAATTTGGCGTTGCCTACATAGACTTTTGCAATATTGGATATTTTCTGAAATTTCATTGCAAAATATCATAGTTACTATTTAGTTGTAGTTCCTCAATTAATATATTAATAGTTCCTCAATTTGTCGTCTTTTGTGAAAATCCCTTCAGGATAGTGAAAGTGAAAGTGACATGTGAAGGCCAGGTTTGGTAATGCTCCGAATATGACCTCTGCATTTAACCCATCCAAGTCCGTGCACACACAGTAGGGGTAGTGAACACGCGTACCGTAAACTGTGGACACGCACACCTGGAGCAGTGGGCAGCCATTTTTGCTGTGGCGCCCGGGGAGTGATTGGGGGGTTAGTTGCCTTCCATAAGGACTCCTCAGTCATTTCCTGCCAGGATTGAAAATCAAACCTGCAACCTTCAGGTCTGATTCTCTAACCATTATATCACGACTGCCTCCTACATAACATAGAAAATAACATACAAAACAGATGTGAGAGCGTGAGAGTTTTGAATTTATTTCGACACGGTACAAGTATCTGTGGTATTACTCAACCCCAACTGTGATAAAATGCGTAGTTTGCTGTAATCCAGTCCCTGACAATGACTCAGACCGTAGCAGATGCATCCCAGGCAAGTTGAATGCAGTAAAATTTTCCATCAGAGTTTGAGGTGATTTTGCAAGCGAGCATGATATTCTACCGCTTTAAACTTCAATTTCGAGTTCATGTTCTCAGTATTTAAACCCTTAAGAGCCTAATGTGGCTATTGCCTTTAATTCAAACCTAATATAGCGTTCAAAAGTCTGTAATATTGTTTTAATGTTTTTTTAAAGAAGTCTTAAAGAAGGCTGCATTTATGAGATCAAACATACAGTAAAACAGTAATATTGTGAAATATTATTACAGTTTAAAAATGATTATTTTAATATATTTTAAAATGTAATGTATTTCTTGTGATCAAATCTGAATTTTCAGCATCATTACGCCAGTCTTCAGTGTCACATGATCCTTCAGAAATCATTCTGATATGCTGATTTGCTGCCTAAGAAATACATATAATAATAATAATTTAAATGGTTAAGCTTGTCTTCTCCATATAGATCACTTTAATATTATTTTAATGTTTCTAAAGAAGTCTCTAATGCTCGCCATGGCTGCATTTATGTGATTAAACAGTAAAACCGTAATATTGTGAAATAATAATGATAATAAAAATGGTAAACTGTTGTTCTTGGTTGGCAAAGAATGCACTTTCTCTGTCTTTTTTATGACTCGCACAACAACACACATTGGCCTATTTTGATAAGTGCAGCTTAACAGATTATTTTTCAACATTTTCTACTCTCTAGTCTCTTTCCTGAGTGTTTGTGCATTTGAAATGTTCTGAAAAGGTATTATGTTTTCTGTTCTTAGACTACAGGCATTGGTAGCTGGTCATGGAGTGTTTTGGATTGCCATGCAAAAATCATGATGCACATGACTTGCAGTAAAAACGTAATCTCAATTTCTCATCATTCATGTCCATAATACAAACGCTCTCTTGGGTCAAGTTAGAGGTCTGTTCATATCATAAAACCTAAGTCTGTGAGCAAAAGTAATAGGGATGCTTGACTTGGCAAACACCTGTCTCTTTTTCATTATCACTGATGTGTGGAAAAAACCTGATGTGTAGCTGTAAAGTCGAATTATCCACACAAAGACACAGGGATGAGCTTTCGGCTTGAATTACACCCACAACATGTTAAGCCTGTTTAAAATCAAATAAAAAATAAATGACAAATCGGTCTTTAGATGACACTATGGACCGTGAGTCACAGTGCAGATTTATGAGTCTCAAACATGTATGCTCTTGATTGATTTTCTACCAGCAGATAAAAAAAAAACGAATGGTAAAAAATCAATATGAAGGTTCAGTGACTGTTTGGCCACTTATAGATGATTAATAAATGCACCATTGTTTTTGAATATGCTTCCCTGAACCTCTTTCAAATGATATATATATATATATATATATCTCATTTGATATAACAAACAAACACACAGGATTTCATTAAATATGCATGCATAATAACTTTAAAATAATTGTAGCAAAATGCAGTTTAAAAATGTATTATAAATTTATATTTATTATAATATAATATATATATATATATATATATATATATATATTATATTATTTATATATATATATATATATATATATATATATATATATATATATATATATATATATATATATATATATATATATATATATATATATATATATATATATATATATATATATATATATATTGAATGAGTATATTATATTATATATATTGAATAAGTATTTGGCTAGTTTAAATATTTTATTTAAATATGTCCTGTTGTGTGACAATATTCTTCATCTAAAAGTATTTTAAACTGCATTTTGCTACAGTTATTTTATAGTTATTATGCATGCAGATTTAATGAAATCCTGCATGTTTGTTTGACTGTTTTGAATATTTGTAAATTCGTTTGTCACAGCACAATGCCATTTAAAAGGAACTAGTTGAGACAAAAGGATGTTGAAATGGATATTCAAACTGAAAAACAATGGTAAACTGTTAAAGGACCTGAGGCCGTTAAAGGAGTATGAAAACTCAAAAATGTAACATTGTGATTTGTGCCTTTGCTTTAATAGCAAGTCAGGTTACATAAATGAACAAGCAGATTGTGTCAGTTTCAACAGGGTTTAGTAATATTACAACAGACTTTGCACTTTGTTTGTGGTCATTTGACACAATGTGAAAGTAAAACGGGGTGAAATTAAACATCTTTTTCACTGTCATGCACATTCAGAAACTCATTTCAGTTGATTTTACCTGTCAAAGGTGCCGTAAGCGATTTCTGAGAATCGTAGTTGAACACATTTGGTATTTGACATCAGCCCACACAAACACACTTCATTGCTCCGCCCACAAAATCCACGACCTCACAATGCAAGAGTGGATGTCTCTTTATCATAGCAGGGCAAAAGAAAGCTTTGCGAAAAATAAAGCTAGGGTGACATATGAAAGACAAGGAAGAAAAAAAGAACATGCAGTACACAGATAAAGCCTATATAAGTAAGAGTTTGTTGTTAGTCACCAGCAAAACACACTCACGCATGGAGAAGAGAAAATGCAACCTCGGTGTCCATTTTCAGGACTTTGCACTTCGGTCTCTCCAGCGCTGGCAAGCTTTTCTAATTTAAATGAGGGTCCTAAAGCGTTGTCTGATCGTAGCCCTTTTGATATTCCTCTAAGCTTTTCTCTTTTGTAATGTCTCTCAGCCATCTCTCTTTCTACAGTCTGTCTTCAAATCTCTCTCTTGCTCACTCTCTCTCCTCCCTCATCATGAGTGGACACACCCCCTTCTATTGATTGGCTTACTCTCTCCTCCCTCATCATGAGTGGACACACCCCCTACTGCTGATCTTCTCACTCCTCCCCCATCATGAGTAGACACGCCCCCTATTGCTGATTTACTCACTCCTCCCTCATTATGACTGGGCACGCCCCCTTCTACTAATTGGCTTACTCTCTCCTCCCTCATCATGAGTGGACACACCCCCTACTGCTGATCCTCTCACTCCTCCCCCATCATGAGTAGACACGCCCCCTACTGCTGATCTTCTCACTCCTCCCCCATCATGAGTAGACACGCCCCCTACTGCTGATTTGCTCACTCTCTCCTTCCTCATCATGAGTGAACACGCCCCCTATTGCTGATTTACTCACTCCTCCCTCATTATGACTGGGCACGCCCCCTTCTACTAATTGGCTCACTCTCTCTTTCCCTTCCCCATCATGAGTGGACACGCCCCCTACTGCTGATTGGCTCACTTACTGCACATGTAACACATGCAAGCAATGCATGTAAACCTAGATCCGTTTTCCTTTATGTTTAGCATTAAATGATTTTCACACAGTATGCACAACAAATGGGTATTAACAATAAAC
Source organism: Zacco platypus (assembly GCA_038088235.1). Lineage (NCBI taxonomy): Eukaryota > Metazoa > Chordata > Actinopteri > Cypriniformes > Xenocyprididae > Zacco > Zacco platypus. The sequence goes on along the minus strand of CM076085.1, from coordinate 41,579,018 downwards.
TGCTCCCCTTGGGCGCAAGCTTTACAGAAAAGACAGATTTTCTCATAAATAATTTGAATTTACCATTGCAAAACGATAAACAAGGGGAGGGGTAAGGCCTTGGTGACATCACTCAAAAAAGTGTTTTTACAGTCGGTGCAAGTTATTGCATTTTCTCTGAATGATGTGCACTGATGAATTGTTCTGAATTGTAGGTCATTTCACTGAAAATCTCAAACTATTTTAATACATTTTAAACCAGCAATAAACTTGTGACAGTTATGGTATCATAACTTTTTCTCAAATGACACACATTCTGGATGTTCCGGTTAATGTGCATTCATAAACAAACGGGCGACACCTTCATCAATAAGATTTAACTATTTAAACTGAAAGGCGTGACTTTTGTCCCTACTGCCACAATACCATTTCTCTAATTCATATTTCCACAAGCGGTCAATTTTGGTGTTTTTTGACCAATTTTTTTTATTTATTGTAAAATCAGGAACATGTGCTACATGTGTTTAGTTTAATCTAAATTGCTTAACACCTGCTTACAAGTTTTGTGACTCTTTTTTTATGTTTAATTTTGCAGGTCTTGGTCACAAGCCAGCTCTAGTGTGTGAGAGAGAGGCCTTTACGACCGACTTGTGAAATTCACCCAAACACACACTTTTCTCATGGAGGACAAAAAGTCTGTAATGGGCACCTTACGCCAAAAAGCCAAACTCTTCCGCCACTCGCGGGTTGACAGCGACAAAAACCCCAACAAGCCAGAGGTCAGGGAGGAGCGCTTGTTGGACCAGCGGATGAACTATTCTGTCGCAGAAGTTCTGGAGCGGAGTCGGGCATCCTCGCTAATAAGCCTCTCCCACCAGCAGCCGGCCGACCGTCGGCCATCCTCCATCTGCAGCAGCAGCCCGGCAACCCCCTTCAGCATGACTCTGAGAAAGAGAGGGGGCGGAACCGATTCGATGACCATGCTGGTGGACTCGAGCAGGTGGGCGTCACAGGAGTTCGAGGAGCAGAACGTCTCCACAGAGTCCACAGAGGAGATGGATCAGCTGCTGCGCTCGAGGGACTCGCAGCTTCCTTCACCAGAGAGCTCGGCAGAGGTAAAGCGTGTCGGCGATCTTGATCTTTCAGTTGGGTTAATCATCACAGCAGAGAGGAAGTTTTTATGGGCACCATCTAGTAAGATTGTGTTACACAAACCTGTTTGCTCTTTATGCTTTAGGTGAACTTAGTACTTCCTCATGTTCTTTTCACTTTTTATGAACTGCATATTTCATTAAGATCACAAGGAAAATGTACCTTTTCCTGTTGGAGCGGATACATTTACATTTACATTTTAAATGTATAACATTTGCATGCTTTTTTTTTGGAGCCATCGATTCTTTGGCATGCTGTCAGCCTTGGAATTTAAACGAAAAGTTCAATTTCATTCTTTTTTTTGGTCTACCTACCTTCAGGGGAGAGTGTGAAGCATCACTCTATTGTGAAATGCAGTTCCTCTGAACATGAGCAAGTCATCACTACAGGAACTTGTTCTAACATTTCAAAGCCCTCGAATGTGGTAACGCACATTTAGAGTCGCTTCTCCATTTGTTTAAAATGCAAATGATCACCCGGGAAGTGTCATGCTACCTTTACGGTACTGAACGGTACCAAAAATAAACACTTTAATGGTCAGGTAGAGCTAGACGTTTTGGTAGTGGAGTTGGCATATTTTTGATGCATCGTATGGGCACCGCTTGTGTGGATAGTATGCGAGAATATTTGCTTTTACGGGTGAGTCAGCTGCTAAGTTTTCAAGTTGATTCAGAGAGCTGACTTTGAAAGATTAACTTGGGATTTTCAGTAAGGAAGGAAAATCCTACACTTTGCTTTGTTTGTTCATAGATTTTACATTTAAGGTAATTTAAAAGTTTAGTAACATCAAGTCTGCTTTTTTTGAGACTTCCTAGCAGTGGAAACTTTAATTCCTCATGTTCTTTGCTTCAAGTTTTCTGGCTTGGCGTTCATGTTCCCTGGGGCTAAGGAATTTTTTATACGCTTATTAAGACCGATGATCTACAGTGTGATTCTAGAAATGTGTGACATGAAATTAGAAGTCAGCAAGAGAAAGTAAAACCCATTTTTATCAGTGTTGCGTTTAAGAGACTGTGAAAAAAAACAAACAAAAAGGAAATGTAGTTACACCAGTGGTTTTTGAATTGTTGGCTTGTGGCTTTTTCATATCTTAAGAAAAAATAATTTCACTGCTCTGTTTTTTTTGTGTTTTGGAAACAGAAGCCTCTTTTCAGCAGAAATGGTTCAGATACGTTATCCATACATGACAACGAGCACAACAATGTAAGTATTCGCGTGTGTGCTTGTTTATATGATTTATGAGGACACACATTTGTATAATGACATGCGTATTACACTCGTATTACAACATAAACATGGTTTATGAGTCCTCGTAATTTAAATGGCTTAAAAAACATACTAAATCTTTTATTAAAATGTAAAAATGCAGAGCGTTTTCTGTGATTGGTAGGCTTAGGGGTCGGTCAGTGTAGTGTGGGTCAATGTAGGATTAGTAGAATATACAGTTTGTACGGTATAAAAAAAAAAAAAATTATGCCTATGCAATGTCCTCATAATGATACGTGCACCAACGTGTGTGTGTTCTTGTTGTTTAGTCTACTATTGGACATTTAGTAGGGCACATGCAGCGGACATTGTACTTTAAAAGCCTATGAAGTGACCATGTGCACCACAGTGTTGTTTTTCTGCGCTGACGTTGAAGGTTCAGGGTTTGCTTCCTGACTATGCTGAAGTTGAATAAAATATAGCAATGAAGTACTAGGTAGCTGATGGTAAGTAAATAAATTGTCTGAATGAAATTTTATATTATCTGAATGAAAATACCAATGCTTGCAAGGTTGCAAAATATTAGGCCTTTTTTACACCTGATATTAAGATGCATTTTGGTCGATTGGCTCACAAGAGGATAAAGGAGACACATGCACGTTTGCACCTGGTCAGTCTCTTTTGTCCACTTTCAACAACTTCTCTTCTGATTTCTTTGATGGATTTTACGGATGGATAAACGTATGGGCATTTTCAGATCTTTAGATCTGATGAAATTGAAAGTGCAAATGAATGTACTCTACTGTTTACTGTTTTCATCATTGTTAAATTAAACTATTAATTTCTTTCACAAAAATGATTAGATTGATCAAAGGTGACAGTAAAAGACATTTATAATGTTATAAAAATATATATTTCACATAAATGCTGTTCTTTTAAAGTTTTTTTTTATTCCTGAAAAAAAGCATCATGGTTTCTACAGAAATATTAAGCAGCATAATTGTTTTCAACATTTAATAGTCAGAAATGTTTCTTGAGAAGCAAATCAGCATATTAGAATGATTTCTGAAAAATAAATTTTGCATTTTTTTTGCAAAAAAAATCTATTAAAATGAAAAGAGTTAAAATTGCAATAATATTTCACAGTACTGTTGTTTTTACTGTAAATGTAGCCTTGATGAGCATAAGAGACTAAAACGTCATTTAAAAAAAATCATATTAGAATGATTTCTGAAATATAAATTTTGCTTTTTTTTGCAAAAAAAATGTATTAAAATTGAAAAATGTTAAAATTGCAATAATATTTCACAGTACTGTTGTTTTTACTGTAAATGCAGCCTTGATGAGCATAAGAGACTAAAACGTCATTTTAAAAAAAGCAACAACATTTAGAGAATCAGAAGATTCAGAATTAGAATTAAAAATCTTACAAACCTCAAACTTTTGAATGGTAGTGTAAGAAAGAACCCAATCATAAATCATGTAAATATTACATTGACCTCATAGCTGTTCAGTTGCGAAAAATAAGCACTCTATCAGTGTTCGTAAATGGGAGAATTTCAAGCTTTAATATTAAATTTCCTAAAAAGTATGATGAAAAACGAAACAAAAAAAAGAAGTAAGAGGAGTAAAGCGGCTTGAAAGTACTATAAAAAGGAACCATATATTTGAGATGTAGTAACTGGTTACCACTTCTAGATTTGTTTCGCTATTTTTAATGACCTTTTAGGTTTTTGCAGTTCACCGAATAGTCAAAATACTAATATTACTTCATAAATTATAGAACCATGACAAAAATGTTGCTTAAAATAGTTTAATTGTAACATGTCACACTGCTGTCACTGTTTAACATGTCATGTCAATTATCCAGACAGAGTACAGCGTTTGAATGATCCTTATGAAAGCTTGTTGTAAATGTTTTTTTTTTTTTATTATTTTTTGAAATCAGAATCTGGACATGAGGACAGAGACAGCTGGAGTTGGTGAGCATCAGAGGGAAACTCCGAGAACATATCTGCTGACTATATTCCTAAAGGAGGGACGTGGACTGGTCATTAGAGACCGCTGCGGTGAGTGTCAAATGTCTGTGTATCAACACAACACACCCTAAAAAACTACACACACATTTTAATAGCAATCAGTGGTTTTTGTATTGGTGCTTATTTGTTAAGGCACAGCATTGAGTGGGATTGTCGTGTAGATGGGTTAAGGTGACGTGTGTATTTTTGTCATTAAAATACTTCTTCCTTCCTGAGTTTACTGCATAGAGACAAATATAAATAAGCTCTCAAAACATTGCTCTGTTTATTTGAGAGGTCTGACATGTCTACTTCTGATTTGACCAGTGGGGTGAGTTCGGAGCAGGACTATTTCTAATAAGCCGTTTGGGAATTTACATATTTGTCTGAACAGACAGGGGTTAGAAACTCATTATTTTCAAATCATTGTTTTTTTCAATTCCCATTGAGTGCCAGTGATGGCATAGAAATGAGTCTCTTGACCTTTAAAGGTGCATTAAGTGATTTCTGAGAAACTCTGTTGATATTTGAAATCGACACCCAAACAAACGTACCCCTCCCTTATTTACTCTGCCCCCAAAATAGCAAACACGCAATGCAACACATGCAACCGCTAAAGCACTGTCAGTCCAAATCCGATTTTTGTCCAAATCCGATTTTTGTGCATATCCGAATGGAATCTGATCATGTTTAGCAAGAGTGAATGCAAAAAATCATATGAAATGGCATTTTGAGCGATATGTGGTTTGAAATCCTATTCAAATCGCATTTCTGTCATGACAAATCTCAGAGTGTTTGGCATGGTAATGGATATGACAATGCTGATATATTTGGTCTTGCCGAATAGATCTGTTATGCTGCTGTTGCAGTTTGTTTTTGCTGATGCTGCTTCTGCTGTTTTTGCTACTGCTGATGGTTATTGCTGCTTCTGCTTTTATTACTGCTGCTGCTGTTTTTGCAGCTGCTTCTGCTGTTGTTGCTACCGCTGTTGGTTATTGCTGCTGCTGCTGTTATTGCTGCTGCTGCTGTTATTGCTGCTGCTTCTATTGCTGCTGCTGTTATTGCTGCAGTTATTATTGCTGCTGCTATTATTGGTTATTGCTACTGCTGGTGGTGTTGTTGCTGCAGTTATTATTGCTGCTGGTTTTGGTTGCTGCTGCTGCTATTGCTGCAGTTATTATTGCTGCTGCAGTTATTATTGCTGCTGCTGCTGCTATTGCTGCAGTTATTATTGCTGCTGGTTTTGGTTATTGCTGCTGCTGCTATTATTGCTGCTGCTGCAGTTATTATTGCTGCTGCTATTGGTTATTGCTGCTGCAGTTATTGCTGCTGCTGCAGTTATTATTGCTGCTGCTATTATTGGTTATTGCTGCTGCAGTTATTATTGCTGCTGCTGCAGTTATTATTGCTGCTGCTATTATTGGTTATTGCTGCTGCAGTTATTGCTGCTGCTGCAGTTATTGCTGCTGCTGCAGTTATTGCTGCTGCTGCAGTTATTATTGCTGCTGCTGCAGTTATTATTGCTGCTGCTGCAGTTATTATTGCTGCTGCTGCAGTTATTGCTGCTGCTGCAGTTATTATTGCTGCTGCTGCAGTTATTATTGCTGCTGCTGCAGTTATTATTGCTGCTGCTGCAGTTATTATTGCTGCTGCTGCAGTTATTATTGCTGCTGCTGCAGTTATTATTGCTGCTGCTATTATTGGTTATTGCTGCTGCTGCTATTATTGGTTATTGCTGCTGCTGGTTTTGGTTATTGCTGCTGCTGGTGTTATTGCTGCTGGTTTTGGTTATTACTGCTGCTATTATTGGTTATTGCTGCTGCTGTTATTGCTGCAGTTATTATTACTGCTGCTGCTATTTTTGGTTATTGCTGCTGTTGTTATTGCTGCTGGTTTTGGTTCTTGCTGCTGCTGTTATTGCTGCTGGTTTTGGTTCTTGCTGCTGCTGTTATTACTGCAGTTGTTATTGCTGCTGCTATTTTTGGTTATTGCTGCTGCTGCTGCTGTTATTGCTGCTGCTATTATTGGTTATTGCTGCTTCTGATGTTGGTTATTTCTGCTGCTGGTTTTGAATATTGTTTATATTTTAGTTATTCCTGCTGCTATTGCTGCTTCTGTTAGATATTGCCACTGCTGTTGCTGCTGCTTTTGGTTATTGCTGGCGCTGTACAATATAACATACATATATTACCCGTAGCAGATCTATACAGGTGGAGCTGAGGGAGGTGAAGGGTTTCTGAAAGCATGCTGCATTGCTAAGGCAAATGCTGACCAAGTATTTGAAAGTTGAGCATGCAAGTTCATTGGTTCTTGCTGTATCAGTAGCCAATCAGCTGTGCCCTACAGAGAACAATGTGATTGCAAGCAGATTTAGTTAAGGACTTAGGACTAGCCTGCGCCATCTAGAGTTTCATGACAGATCTTTACGTTTCTGGAAATCCTTTTCAGTCTGACTTCTCATTATATTTCAGTTTATATCTCTTTCTCACGGAATGTAAAATGTCAGACATTGTCATATACCTGAGTTTTGTTTTGGTTGTTTGTGATAACACCAGAACGTGTGCATTGCTTTCATACTTCAGACAGCATTCCTCCCAGCACATTCAAACCTGTCTGCGGCCACACCCGCGTAAATGCAAGGCACACCTTGAACCTTTAAAGTGACTATTGACACTTAAGGCAGAAACAGACAGGTGGAAACTAGGATATGCGTTGGTGTACTTTCTCTTTTTGTTTCTTTGTTTACTGCTGTTTATTGCGTCTGTATTGCGTCATTGCTATGTGGCTCATTGCACAAGCTCTGTGTATTTCGCTTTAATTTCATGATTTGTGATCTTAAGCTTTTATAGAGCCATCCCATTGGTGCGTTTTCTTAAGAAGGTGAAACCAAACTTAATTGATCCTTCTTTAGTTTAGAAAAACACTGTTAGAAAGATCAGGATATTGTTACTGACCTTTTTCCACCATTTGTTTATTGGCGGTGTCTTTTATACGATAGAGCAGCTTGAGGTTTTACAGTCAGTATTTGCATATTATAGTCAGTGTTTGCGCACATGCCCTTGTTGTTGATTATATATTCGCCGTTTTAAAGTCAACATGAATAGCTGATTGCAACCAATTCTACTTCTGTACAGAATATTCCGTAAACAGGACATTCAAATATATACTACCATTCAAATGTTTGGTTTGCAGTTACGTAATGTTTTGAAAGGAGTCCCTTATGCTGAAAGCTGATCAAAAATACCGTAAAAACTGCAATATTGTGAAATATTATTACAATTTAATGTACCTTTTTTTCTATGAGAATATATTTTAAAATATATTTTATTCCTGTGATCAAATCTGTATTTTCAGTATCATTACTCCAGTTTTCAGTGTCACATGATCCTTCAGAAATCATTCTAATATGCTGATTGGCTGCTGAAGAAATTTTTTTATTATTATCAATGTTGAAAACAGTTGTGCTGCTTAATTTTTTTCGGGATTCTTTGATGAATAGACACTTCAAAAGAACAGCATTTATTTATTTTTTTTTCAGCGTTTATATTAACTGTCACTTTTCATCATTTTAATGTCTATGCTGAATAAAATTATTTATTTATTTTAATCTCAACCCGACATTTCACAATAAATCCAGGGACTTTAAAAGTGTAGTGGAAGAAGGGGCAAATAAGGCAGTAACGGAGGTCCTGCTCAGGCTTACTGAATGCTGCCCTCTACTGGTGCAACAGGGTTATCATGCAGCTAGGCAGATTGCTTAGGGTCTTCTTTACAGCCTTATTTTATTCATCAATGGGTTTTTTTGCAGCTGATCCTACCAGAGGTACTTGCATTAAAAACTTTTCTGTCTCTTTCAAAATGATAGTCTTCTCCGGAAGCAGGCTGGTTTTGCATCATGCACTGATGTTGCACTTAAGTATTAACCACATCCTTGTCAGAGGCAAACCCACACTCTTGACATAAACTAGCTTCGTTTACTGCACATGTCATCTGATTGAAAGGAAAACGGTTGGGAGTGCACTTGAAGCATGAAGTATTCAGAGTTCACTGAAACGTTGTAAAAAATATTGTGTTCAGTCTTTTGATATCATCTTGAAGGAACACTTCTTTTACATTTTTATATCTCTGGCAAATTACCATGACTGAGTTTGCAGATGTTTAAAAACCTTCAAATACAAATGTTCCAAGTTTTCCATCTTTAGTTTCAAATATTTTGGACAGATTTTAAAGTAAAAATGGTAACAAATGTCAAGTGGTGTAACCATCAAGTAAAATGTAATATCACATTTCTTTACACACTGAATACATATGTGTGCATGCATTTTAATAATTATTTTAATGCAAATTTTATGCAAAGGGAAGACACATTTTGCATTTATTAATCATGCATTTAACATTTTGGGGGAGTTATTCCTTTTGACATTTGGCAGCATGAACTAACCTATTGAGCCACAAAAGGTCATATTACTTAACCCTCTACAGACACACTGAAGCTTGATCTGCCATTGGCTAGAAAGTTATTTTATTTTACTTGCCAGACTTTGTACATGGAATGCAAGAACAATGCAATTGGGAAAAATTCTACATAAATATAAAATCTAAATTTCAGTCTGCAATAAAAACAAGGTCAAATAATCAAACTCAATACCACAAATCCCAAGGGTTTTTTTCTCCATTTTTTTTTTTTTGAGTTTTGGTTCCTTGCAGCTGTTGCCTTTGGCTTGCTTGGTCGGGGACACTTGATATTCAGCAGTGTTTTTGATATGCCTGCAATTCTATCTCCATATAGGCACAAGCGATCCATATGTGAAATTCAAACTGGATGGGAAGACCTTGTACAAAAGTAAAGTGATGTATAAGAATCTCAACCCTGTCTGGAATGAGTCCTTCTCCTTCCCGATTCGCAACCTGGACCAGAAACTCTTCATCAAGGTATATGTTTACTTTGCTGTGGCATAAATGCGTTAACTTTGTGATATATGTGTTATTTTAGTACATTAAGCAGTCCCATCCATCGATTATTCAGGTTTACGATCGAGATCTGACAACGGATGACTTCATGGGGTCCTGCGGTGTTATGCTGAATAAACTGGAACTTGAAAAGTAGGTGAATCCGAAGTGTTTGCGTTTAAGGTCAAAGCAAGAGTGTGGTTTCTGAAGAGTTTGTTCTGTCTGTTGGACAGGACCAGCGAGATGGTGCTTCCACTGGACGACCCCAACAGCCTGGAGGACGATATGGGCGTAGTAGTCATCGATATCTGTTTATCTGTGAGGAACAGCAAAAACAAAAAACATGTAAGCGACTTGATGAATTTAAAGAGAATTTCAACAACTAATTAACTAAACGTTTGCTGCCTATGCGTTCACATTATTTGTTTCTGTTATTAAGAAATGGGTCCAGAGGAAAAAAAGGAGCCTGACGGTGAGAAGGATTAGTTTTAAATGACATCTAATCTGTTACTAATCGTTTCTTGATTCTTGAGTGATTGTGTCAGCACTCTCTCGTGAATTTATCCAAATACTTCCTGTAATAATATATTCAAAGCAAATTATTCCACAAACAATGATGTCTGTATGTTAATGTGCACGCAAAGAGAATGGAGATTAAAGCAAACTAAATTCACAGCCAATATAACAGTGGTTCTCAACTTGATTGTATTTAATTATTTTGCACATCATGTGGTGGCCAAAATGGGCATGAGATTCTCCAGCTTTGTTGTTGTTGAGCAACTGAAGCGCGAGCTGTTAAAGCTTTGCCCTCTTCTGGAAAGGGGGCCGGGAGCAGCAGCTCATTTGCATTTAAAAGGACACATAAAAATGGCGTGGTTTTGCTTTCCCCCAAATAGGGGCAAATTTGACAAGATATAATAAATGATCTGTGGGGGATTTTAAGCGGGAAACTTCAGACACATTCTGAGGACACCTGAGACCTAATAGGTCCCCTTTAAATCTGCATATTTGTGATATATACGGCTAGGGCTGCACGATTAATCGTATTTTAATCGCGATAACGACATCTGTCTCCCACAATTAATTAACCATAATCACCGCGATATCAATGTGTAAATACCAAGTATTTTTTCTTATGGGTTGAGAGTGTACGGATAAACTGTGTCACATGTCTCACATGACAGTGTTTAGATTTCAAGCGTGCTTTCATGGCGTAGCAGAAGTTGGCGTCACGCGATTCATGGCGTAGCAGAAGTTGGCGTCACGTGATAAGCTTACAGTCATTCATCTTAAACGAACATAGTGGCAGAGCAACAAGAGGAAGGTGAGGAAGTGCGTTCATTAGTTCCCAAAAAGGGTCATACTCCATTGTTTGGAATTATTTCGGGTTCAGTGAAAGTGATGTTGATTAGGTAACTTACCAGTCCTATGCAAACTGTGTCGCAGGGTAACACAAACCTCATCAACCACCTTAGAAGCCACTAGGGCTGCATGATTAATCGTATTTTAATCGCGATAACGATATCTGTCTCCCACGATTAATTAACCATAATCGCCGTGATATCAATGTGTAAATACAAAGTATTTTTTCTTATGGATTGAGAGTTTCCGGATAAACTGTGTCACATGTCTCACATGACGGTGTTTAGATTTCAAGCGCGCTTTCATGGCGTAGCAGAAGTTGGCGTCACGCGATTCAGCTTAAACAAACATAGTGGCAGAGCAACAAGAGGAAGGTGAGGAAGTGCGTTCATTAGTTCCCAAAAAGGGTCATACTCCATTGTTTGGAATTATTTTGGGTTCAGTGAAAGGGATGTTGATTAGGTAACTTACCAGTCATATGCAAACTGTGTCGCAGGGTAACACAAACCTCATCAACCACCTTAGAAGCCACTAGGGCTGCACGATTAATCGTATTTTAATCGCGATAACGATATCTGTCTCCCACGATTAATTAACCATAATCGCCACGATATCAATGTGTAAATACCAAGTATTTTTTCTTATGGGTTGAGAGTGTACGGATAAACTGTCACATGTCTCACATGACGGTGTTTAGATTTCAAGCGCGCTTTCATGGCGTAGCAGAAGTTGGCGTCACGCGATTCATGGCGTAGCAGAAGTTGGCGTCACGCGATTCAGCTTAAACGAACATAGTGGCAGAGCAACAAGAGGAAGGTGAGGAAGTGCGTTCTTTAGTTCCCAAAAAGGGTCATACTCCATTGTTTGGAATTATTTCGGGTTCAGTGAAAGGGATGTTGATTAGGTAACTTACCAGTCCTATGCAAACTGTGTCGCAGGGTAACACAAACCTCATCAACCACCTTAGAAGCAAATATGGCATATTTTTACCTTTTATAAATGGCAAAATGCTTCATCCTTTGACATAGGGCTGTTAACAATCAAATTATATTATTGTATATTGAGAAAATATTTCAAACAGTCTCTCACCGTAATTTAAAGTTATTTGACTTTTAAACATGAAACTAAAACACCAGTAGATGGCGGCAAGTGACCATCTTGATGAGTAAGTCATTGAATCTTTGACTCAACCGATTCGTTCAAAATGCTGAATCATTTAGTAATGAAACATGGCTGATTGTTGTTGTGAGTTGAGCTGTGGTTCTGCTGTGAATTTTTGTTTGGAACTACTTTCGCTGCTGAAACCGAACAAAAACGGTCAATATTGTATCTAAAATGTAAGTGATATTTGATATTAACTTATTGTTCGCTGAACTGTTGTATGAAATCAGGCGTGATGAAAACAGCACTCTTTGTCGTGTGATGTTGCTTGTCTCATGTTGTTATAAATATAAAAACTTTACATTTTGAATTTCTACCACAGTATGTTAACTGAGTTTATTTGTGTGTGCTTCGCTCATGTTTCCAATTCTCAGTGCAACCTTGTTGTCGTCAGTACATTATATGTTATCGATTGCCACTTACACTAAATGTAATGAAATCAGAGTCATTGTCTCGTTTTGGTGATTCCCTAGTTATTTTGTTGTTATTGATGTTTCAGGCTACTTGTCCAGTCAGGCAAGTAAAATGTCTAGTGTGAACGTTGAGCCCTGCATGTTATTATTTGCATTTATAATTCTTTTCCCCTGCAACCCACTAGTTGAAAACCACTGTGATTGTAGTATCCAGAAACTTTGCATTAGAGTTTTCTTCTCAATATCACATCCCAAAATTTTTATTGATCCTCAGGCAAGTACAACAGAGCATAACAGACGTCTCACAGAGTCCCTGAAGAAGAGTCAACTCTGGACCGGTGTCTTCTCCATCACTCTGGTGGAGGGGCGGGACTTGCCTCTGGATGGACAGGGTGATTTTTTTGTTCGCTTCAAACTGGGAGATCAGAAATATAAAAGCAAGGTACTTGTATGACCTGTTCAGCTCTTCGCTGATGTAGTTACGAACGCTTTAACATCATATAAACATTACAGGTTTAATATGGATTAGCAATGCTGTTTTTCTGCTGTAAATGATGCAAGTTTGCCTTCATTTTCACAGAATCAAGTGAAGAAGGTCAACACACTGTGGAAAGAAAAGTTTGAATTCAACCAGTTCCCTGACGGGTCCAGTATTCTGGAGATTGAAATGGTGGGAAAAGAGGGACGGAAAAATGAGGAATGCTATGGACAGTGAGTTCAAGAAATCTTCAAGAAATGTTAAAAATAAACTAAGCTCTATTGAGTTTGCATAATATCAATCACATCTGAAAATGTTTTTTTTATTCAGTTTATTGTAAGGCACTAGAAGTGGAAGCATCGAGCAAATAATTAAATGTTAAAATGCATTCTCTTTCTAAAATATCATGAGACTAGACAAAATTATACAATGTCCAATATTTCAACTCCTGCCGTGACTATATAAAACCAGTCGATGCACAAGGATATTTTATGCATTAAAATAAAAATATAACTATAGGAAATGCATAACTAGTAGTTGTTATATACATACCCTACCAATTTAAAAATGTGGCATCACTATTTTATTTTTTAAGAAGGAAAGAAATTATTACTTATATTCAGCAAGGGTGCATTAAATTGATCCCAATTTTCCAGTGAATCCTAGGGAGAAAAATAGCATGATTTCCACTTTTTTTGTTTATTAAGGAGCACAACTGTTTTTAACATTAATAATAATAATAATAATAATAATAATAATAATAATAAATATTTCTTGATATCAAATCATCATATCAGAATGATTTCTGAAGGATCATGTGACACTGAAGACTGGAGTAATGATGCTGACAATTCAGCTTTGATCACAGGAATACATTTTTAATAATGTATGTTTATTTTAGATTGAACTAACATTTAACAATATTACTGTTTTTACTGTATTTTTTATCAAATAAATGCAGGCTTGGTGAGCAAAAGAGACTTCTTTCAAGAGCATTAAAAATTACCAACCCAAACCAAACAGTAGTGAACACCTATAAAAGTATTTACACCACAAAACATGAGGAATTTTACAGCTCAAATTATTTCAAATCATATTCTTCATTATTAATGTAAGTGGTTTAACAAAAATACAGGTCATACTTTAGTTTACGGTCCAATTCTCACTATTAACTTCAACTTTTGCCTCAATAAACTCCTAATTACTGATTGTTAATAGTTAGTAATGTAGTTGTTAAGTTTAGGTATTGGTAGGATTAAGGGATGTAGAATATGGTCATGCAGAATAAGGCATTAATATGTGCTTTATAAGTACTAATAAACAGCCAGTATACTAACAACTAGTTAATAGTGAGAATTGGACCCTAAACTTAAGTTTTAACAATTGAAATTGTCTGTGGTAATCAACATTTATGCCACAAATGCTGTCGATAGAGCTTATCTTGAATTAATCTCAGAACATTAAACCCAAGAGACTTTCTCCGGGAAAGAATTTCCTGATTATAAGGACAGGTTTTGTGTTTAACGCCTTTTTGTTTCTGTGTGCACATTTGCAGGAGCGAGATCAACTTGTCCGGGCTTCCACTGAACAAATCCACACTGTTTACATGTGAGCTGGACCCAGGCAGAGGCAATCTGGTGCTCCTCGTCAATCCCACTCCCTGCACTGGAGCTTCCATCACGGATCTCGTCGCCCCTCCACTGGAAGAGCCTCATGAGAGAGACAACATGCTGGTTAAATACGTATGTTAACGCAGTACTTCTTTGTGTATAGTGACTATGGTATTTTTTATGTATAACAATAAAGCTGATCTCCCTTACATTTTTCTTTTTTTTTGCCAGAGTTTCAAGAACTCCCTGAAGGACATGAGAGATGTTGGTTTTCTTCAGGTTAAAGTGATTAGGGCCACTGACCTCATGGCTGCTGATCTAAATGGTATTATTTATTATTTGTTGATTACCCAAAGACCTTTTTTTTAGTTGTGAGCATCAACAGCCACATTCATCGGATCTTCTGTGTATTTTTTTTTTAGGAAAGAGTGACCCATTTTGTGTCCTGGAATTGGGAAACAACCGGCTGCAGACCCACACTATATACAAAACTCTCAACCCTGAGTGGAATAAAGTCTTTACTTTGTCAGTATCACCACAACTGTTTTGTGTACACAACTGTTCAAAGCTTTAGGGTCAGTAAGTTTTATTTTAAAGAAATACATACATGTGTTCTGCAAAGGATGCATTAAATTGAATAAAAATGACAGTAAAGACGGTACAGAATCTTTTAAACTTTCTATTCATCAAAGAATCTTGACCAAAATGTTTCACGGTTTCCACTGCAACACAACTGTTCGATAATGATAATAAATGTTTCTTGAGCATCATATTATAATGATTTCTGAAGGATCATGTGACACTGAAGACTGGAGTAATGATGTTGAAAATCCAGCTTTGACATCAAAGAAATAAACTACATTTTAAAATTTATTCAAACCGTTCAATATTTGACAGTATTCGTTTTTTTCTTGGTGGAAAAATCTTACAGACCCCAAACTTTTGAACAATAATCAACTCAATATTTGCAGGTATATCAAATCAATAGTGACATTTATTGAATTTCTCTTCACGACCAGCCCAGTAAAAGACATTCATGAAGTTCTGGAAGTGACCGTGTTTGATGAGGATGGTGACAAAGCCCCAGATTTCTTGGGGAAGGTGGCTCTTCCTTTACTTTCAGTAAGTGCAGACTATTGACATTCTTCTTTGCATTGAGAGCAAATCATCTTAATTAATTAGAATTGATCTCTTATTATGTTTGAATTTAGTTTAATGTTTCTTATTGCTACAGATCCATAACCGTCAGCAGGTTGCTTGTCCTCTGAGGAAAGAGAACTTGGGAGGACTGTCTAAAGGAGCCATAGTACTGGAGCTGGAGGTCATCTACAATTCTGTGAGTCTTGATGAATGACAACAGAGGGATTATGCCTTTAATCTGTAGTTCAATTAATCCTTATTAGTACTTCATTTAGCACAAAACCTAAATGAAGTTTACCTATTAACTTTGAATGTACTACAATTCATGCACTACTACACACTGCAATATGTCTTCAGTGGCTTTATGTGCAATATATACATTTCAAAGTACAATATGTACATCGAAATGTGGAATACACACTCACCTAAAGGATTATTAGGAACACCATACTAATACTGTGTTTGACCCCCTTTTGCCTTCAGAACTGCCTTAATTCTACGTGGCATTGATTCAAGGTGCTGAAAGCATTCTTTAGAAATGTTGGCCCATATTGATAGGATAGCATCTTGCAGTTGATGGAGATTTGTGGGATGCACATCCAGGGCACGAAGCTCCCGTTCCACCACATCCCAAAGATGCTCTATTGGGTTGAGATCTGGTGACTGTGGAGGCCATTTTAGTACAGTGAACTCATTGTCATGTTCAAGAAACCAATTTGAAATGATTCGAGCTTTGTGACATGGTGCATTATCCTGCTGGAAGTAGCCATCAGAGGATGGGTACATGGTGGTCATAAAGGGATGGACATGGTCAGAAACAATGCTCAGGTAGGCCGTGGCATTTAAACGATGCCCAATAGGCACTAAGGGGCCTAAAGTGTGCCAAGAAAACAACCCCCACACCATTACACCACCACCACCAGCCTGCACAGTGGTAACAAGGCATGATGGATCCATGTTCTCATTCTGTTTACACCAAATTCTGACTCGACCATCTGAATGTCTCAACAGAAATCGAGACTCATCAGACCAGGCAACATTTTTCCAGTCTTCAACTGTCAAATTTTGGTGAGCTCGTGCAAATTGTAGCCTCTTTTTCCTATTTGTAGTGGAGATGAGTGGTACCCGGTGGGGTCTTCTGCTGTTGTAGCCCATCCGCCTCAAGGTTGTGCGTGTTGTGGCTTCACAAATGCTTTGCTGCATACCTCGGTTGTAACGAGTGGTTATTTCAGTCAAAGTTGTTCTTCTATCAGCTTGAATCAGTCGGTCCATTCTCCTCTGACCTCTAGCATCAACAAGGCATTTTCGCCCACAGGACTGCCGCATACCGGATGTTTTTCCCTTTTCACACCATTCTTTGTAAACCCTAGAAATGGTTGTGCGTGAAAATCCCAGTAACTGAGCAGATTGTGAAATACTCACCGGCCCGTCTGGCACCAACAACCATGCCACGCTCAAAATTGCTTAAATCACCTTTCTTTCCCATTCTGACATTCAGTTTGGAGTTCAGGAGATTGTCTTGACCAGGACCACACCCCTAAATGCATTGAAGCAACTGCCATGTGATTGGTTGATTAGATATTTGCATTAATGAGAAATTGAACAGGTGTTCCTAATAATCCTTTAGGTGAGTGTACATATTCAGTGTGTAATGTCTAAGTCAATATTTTATTATTAATTGTTAGGCATTATATTTATGCATAATACTGTATATATGTACTTTGTTTATATACAGTATATGTGTCTCTTGCTCTCTCAGAGTTTCTACTCTAAATTTCACTGTATTGTATACAATGACAATAAAGCATCGTACTTGCAGAATATGAAAAAAAAATGCATACATTTTCAGCAGCTGATGTATGTTCTTGTGCAAATATAGTATCTGTAAAATATTTCATATGCTTGGATATTGGGTGTATTTTTTAGTGATTGTTTGCTCAATGTCTTGACCAGGTCAAAGCAAGCATTAGGACCTTCACGCCTAGAGAACAGAAGTTTCTTGAGGACAATCCCAAGTTTTCTAAGAAGGTATGATGTTTCAGAGGATGGGATTTTCAAAGTCAAAAACAGTGGGCCTCCCTTTTGACATAATATACAAAATGCTGCCTTCCCACTCCCCAATATTTAGTAATTGTCAATAGCCTTTATGTAATAATCTTTACCTTGATTAAAATCGTCATCCGTCAAAACTTTACTAGCTTTATGACACTTTATATACACTATTCTTTCCACCACATCTGATCACCAAATATATCACCAAATCAGCTGGGTTTTCTCTGAATTAGGGCCGTTTTGGACTGACTGAATGCGTTCGCTTATGGTTTAAAATGATCTGATCGAAAACAGGAGCGGAAACATAGCGTCGTATCATATTGGTGGAGAAATTTAGTATCGGTGCAAAAGTTATTATTGTTTATTTTACCGGAGCTCTATACTTCGAAAACATGAATTGGGTAACATCCACACAGAAAAGTCTTCTGAAATTTTCAGTATCATCTTTACGAAAAATATGAGCTGCTTATTGTTGTATCAACAGGTTCTTGCCAGGAATGTTGTTCGCGTAAGGAATCTTTATCGTGCTGTGTGCCACGTCCACCAGTTCATCAAAAGCTGTTTCCAGTGGGAAAGCGTGCAGAGGAGCATCATAGCATTTCTGGTCAGTCTCATTCATGATTAATTTTTGTGGTTTTGTGCTATATGATTCAGCAATAAATCATATAAATGCTGGGTTACTTTTTTATATATATATAACCGCTTACCTTACAATTAAGACTCATAGTTTCAGATGGTACCAATTTACCATTCGCTGGGAGTTTGATTGACAGGTGATCTGACCAATCAAACCCCGAATCCGCCATTTTGTCTGACAAAGCAGTCAGGGGAGTTAGTAGATTAACGTTGGTGAACTTGAACTTGAATAATTGTGTGTACTCAACGTCTTTCGGCCTTGAAACAACATTCCTTCTGATGTCCATTCATGTTTATTTGATGCTATAAATGAACTAGTATGAAGAGATGATCGGTTCACGAGGAGCTACAGCGATCTGTCACCACACATTAAACACACTAGACGCTATTTATTGTTTTTAAACTTCTTAAAGTTACAATATTTGAAATTTGAAACTGTTTCATATCATCCTGCTCTGTCTTGTCTGTCGACGTGTTGTCAGTGTCCTCTTTGCTCTCTGATGTATTTTTCACTGCGTGAGAACATGATGTGTGGCGTGTGAGCGCATGGCTTGTCGGACATAGCAACAGTAACTAAAGGGAGCGGGTCTTTGCGAACGGTCAATTCCGTACCACGGTATCATTATATTCATATACGCTGATATTTGCATAGTATTAGCAAAAGGTATTTCAAAGAATAAGAGTACCATGTCCAGAAAAATGTAAATGCTTTGCAGTACTTTTGGGTAACGCTTTATTTTGATGATCACCTTTAGACATTTATGTTAACTATGAGTAAGATTGTATTTGTCTATTTATTCTGCTAACCCGAACCCTAACCTAGTCTACTAATACTTAGTTGACATGTAGGTGCAACGTTACTTATAATCAAGAGAACGTCTGAAGGGGACCATTAAAATGAAGTGAAACGACATTTCATTTCATAATTAATCATGTAAATTTATGAACTGTCAACAGAAGCATTGTGATTATGTAAATGTATGATGAATATGTGACTCTTCATTAGTTTCATTCTTCATGAACCCTAAATCTTCAATGTGTTCTCCTGCAGGTCTTTGTTCTTACAGTGTGGTACTGGGATTTCTACATGCTGCCCATGTTCATGGTCCTTCTCATCATATGGAACTATCTCCAGATCGCTTCTGAGCGAGTCACCAGAGACCTAGTGGGTGATTTTTAGCTTAATTACACATTTTAGTAAGACTACAGACAACCAGCTTGTGTCGTCTTTCATAATTGAATATCAAACGGATTGGACTGTCTCAGCTGGGAATTTAGGCTCTGTTTCCACCTAGTATTAAGATCCATTTTGGTCAATCGTTTCACAAGTGGACTAATGAATCGTTTCACAAGTGGGGTAGTCGAAAGCGCATTCAACCGGATCGCTTTTGAAGTGTAAATGCTCATGTGGTCGAATGCGCTCAGACAGCAACAAAAGACCGTCTTCTCTCAATCTACTGACCTAATGCGTGAGCAACACGGGAAGAGCATGAGCCAGACGGGATTTAAACTTTGTCGGTTTGGTTTGAAGACAAAAAATGTACCAAGCACAATGTTCTCTCACCATTCCTGATTTCTAACACACACTCACAGCGTTCGCACGTTCTTGAGGCTCTTATAGCAGAAACGAAAGCTGATGCTCTCTGTATGTTTTTCCATCGTTTCCAGGACATAATCATATGTAAATTGCGTGACCTTAATATTTGGTTTAATATTTTGGTTTTAATATTTAGAATTAGTTGAAAGACGGATTAAAACACCAGGTGTAAACGGCAATGTGTTTCCCTCGTCTGCGTGATTGACCAAAATGCATCTTAATACTAGATGAAAACCCTAGTTTAGCATTTGTTCTAGTGGACTAAAACTGTCTGTAAAACCGGCTGATGTTAATGAGCACAGATTGAGTTCCTCTGATATGTTTCGTCATCTCAGATAAAATTTGAAAGCATTCTCTTAAGACCTTGTTATTTTAAAATGATTCAAAGTAAAGCCTTTCTCTTGCAGGACACCATGGAATTATATGAAGAAGAAGATGAAGATGAAAAGGTATAATACTTTCCAGTTCACAGATTTCCCTACATTCATTCATTCCAGGAAATAATAATGGCATTTTATGTCCTCGGTCTTTAGTTCTGATTCAAAATGTGTCTTCTTGTAGGAATCTGAGAGAAAAGGTTTGATGGAGAAAATCCACATGGTTCAAGAGATTGTCATTACAGTCCAGAACCTTCTGGAGGAGATAGCATGCTTTGGTGAAAGAATAAAGAAGTACGTGTTGCTTTTGCTCCTTCATTTACATTTCAGTATTACGTTTGGATGATTTGTAATAGATATTGAGAGAATAGAGGTAATTGCACCTTTCAAATTTTTGGGGTCAATACAAATGTTTTTTTTTAATGTTTTTGAAAGAAGTCTCTTATGTTCATTTATTTAGTCTCATGAAAATTAGCACAATTCCAATTGAGCCAGAAGCTTGTGTCATGAAATGATATTTGAACTCAAGATGACGGCCTCTAAAAGATGAATTAATTTCATTGAACTCTGTAAAACTGCAGCATGTCTTTCTTTCCTTTTCTCCTCAGTACATTCAACTGGTCAGTGCCGTTCTTGTCTAATTTGGCTTTCCTGGTTCTCTTTATGGCCACAGTGATCACTTACTTTATTTCAGTACGCTACATTATATTATTATGGGGTAAGATTACAGCTGTGTTACTCTCTAACAATGGAATATGTTTTCTTTCAAATAAGTGAAATTCTAAGCAAATTTAAAACAAATATGAAAGTTTCTTAGACTGTGCTTTGAATTAGAGATATTAGTATTATCTTTACTGTAATTTTTATTCAATTTAACTATCAGTTATCAGATTGCTCAGCATTATGTTCATTTTTTTTAGGTATACATAAATTCACAAAGAAACTACGCAATCCTTATGCCATTGAAAACAATGAGGTGATGGATTTCCTCTCCAGAGTTCCTTCAGACGTCCAAATGGTAAATACCACTGAAAATAAGGATGATAATGTTGGGATCTGTTAACTTTCCAGCTTTTTTTTATATTGTAATGTGTTTTCTGTACAGATAAGATCAGTGTCCATTTATCAATACAATGTCTTGAAGGTTTAAATATGTCAATATAATATAAAGGTCCAAAAAAGTTCAACATCTAATGAAATAACTAGTATTGTTTATTGTACATGAATTGAGTTGTCCTCTCATGTTGACCGCCAAGACCGAACGAATAGCAGTTTCATGTAACTCATCTTACAGTTGAACACAATAATAAACAAAATTCTCTGACAAAGAGTCTTGTTTCCACCACAGAATAAAAAATAAAGGTAATTCTGACTTTTTCTCACAATTCTAACTTTTTTTCTCGCAGTTGTGAGTTTGTCTCAGAATCTCAGGAAGAAAAAAAGTCAGAATTGTAAGAAATAAAGTTATAACTGCAAGATATAAACTCCCAATTGTGATAAACAAAAGTCATAATAGCAATTTTGACTTAATCTCTCACAATTCTGACTTTTTCCTCAAAATTAAGAGATAAAAACTCTGAATTTTTAAGAAAAAAAGGCAGAATTGTGAGTTATAGGTCCCTATTTTAATGATCTAAGCACATGGTGCAGGTGCACTTACGGTGTGTTCGAATCCCATTTTGCTAGTTTAACGACGGGAAAAAATGGTTGTCCAAAATGAACCAATAAACCAGAGTGTCATCTCCCATTCTCTTTAAAAGCCAGGTGCACTTACACCATGGTGGATTGACATTTACATGGTGGAATATGGACACCCTCAACCTGACGAGCAACAATTGGTCAAATAATTAGCCAATTTCATTTGTCATTACTGCAAATAGGTAATTCTAATACATGCAATGACTATCCATTATGACATGTAGGCATTTTTTTCTTTATGTACACAATAATAATCTTTTACATTGTAATTCTTTTATTAGTAGTATTTGGCATGTTTGTGTACTGCTGTGTGTGTAACAAGCAGCGTGTTGTGAACTCGCCTATAGGCGCATATTACTAACGCGCTCTTTAAATAAAAAAATAAAAAATTCTGCGCCATTGACTTTAGAGCAGGTTTTAGTTGGTCAGTCGTTTTCAGCTGCCTCATAATAGCAACACGCCAACAATGAACACACCTCGCTTTCAGACCAGCACACCCATGGGCAAACAGATGGGCATTTGCTATTTAAACAATGTGGGGCTGGACATGAAAATAACTGTCAGATTGAAACTAGCAAAAAACACTTGAGTCACACCTGGCGTCGCATTGAGTGTATGATAGCGCCCAAAGAGTCGTAATTATCATTTTTATTTTTTATTCAATGGCGGAAACATGCAAGCTTCCATAGAAAGGGCTTTAAGAGCTGGTAAAAAGTATGTTAAAAGTTAGGGTTGAATTTTACTAATTCAATTCTTTTTACGATTCTGCTTGTCAATTTCGATTCTTATCGATTCCTAGTTTAGATTACAATAAGGTATCATTCACATTTATACCTTGTCTTTTGCAAAACATTTCATTGTAGCCGAATGCCATGAACACAATTCAACAGGCTAAAGAACACTTAGGGAAGGAGACCAATCACACAAATAAATACAACTGAACAAAGATACAAATGAAGTAATATTTTAAGATTTTCAGATGGGTCTAGAATTAAGGCACAGAAACTGTAATGAAATGTAAAATAACACTAAACTTTATAAATACATTATAAATATAGTTACAAAAGTCAAGAACAGCGAGTGAATTGTCTGTCTTTTGTTGTTAATGACACAGACGGCAACAGGATGCTGTCCCTTTAAGAGCTAATGCACAGATCCAATATATTGATACACGTTTTCACTGTTTATGTTCACTTAAAGCAAAACTGACTGTTTACAATGATATTTTGACATCATTTTGTGGCTATTTGTCCATTAGTGGCATGAGAGGCAACTTTCTGTGCGCACGTCGTCTTGCGCTTGAATGCATGGTTTAAAATCACATTAAAATGAACACAAATGAATCGATAAGAGCAATCGAAACTTAAATTTTATAAGGAGTATCCGATTCCTGATACCTGAAGTAAAATTAAGCTGCTTTTCCACCGCAATTACCCGGACCAATTTGTCCCAGGAACTTTTTTCCTCCAGACCTGTTGCTGTCTGCGTTTCTAAAGTACCGTGAAGATTCGTCGTTGGTCTATTGGTCATAATTTTTAAACTCAATTGTTGATTCGAATAGCAAACAACTCTTACTGCACGCACCACAACAGATTTTAAAAATGGTAGTTGAAATTAAATGCAGCGTGGAGTCAACGAAGCGGCACGTTCAGCGCCCAACTCCCGCCCGGAAAGTTCCTGGAAAAGTACTACCTCGCAAGCAGGGACTTTCTGAGGGGGAAATTTTTACCTAGAACTTTATTTTTTTTTCGAATACCACCCCAAAGTCCCTAGTTCCTCAGTGGAAACGTGGCTTTAGTTGCCTAAATGTTCTCAATTTTACTCATTTGTCTGGAAGCTTCTGCCATCTTGAATTGTTTTTCTTCTTCTTCTCCATTCAGACGCAGTACACCGAACCGAGCAGCTGTAATGTTCACAGTCCCTACAGGAGAAGGAAAGCATCACCGTAGACACTAGAATGGGCAACGCTGATCCCCTGAGAACATTCTGTGTGAAGAACCTTTGGTGCCAGGACTTGACGGCCAGGGAATGATTTGAACATGTATTTAAAAGGTGAATTGCAGTTGATCTGCTTATTTTATTCGCATGAACTGAAATCATCCCGTCAGATGGTCCGGTCGTTACTGCTGGGTCGTGCTGAAGCACTTTGGTTCATGACACAGACGCATATTAACACTCATAGAGCAGCAGCTCTGTTGCATTGAGTGATGAAGAAACGTAACTTGACAAACTGAATGGTACAAGTATAAATTACACCACACTGGGCCTTAAATATTCATCTGTAGATGCAACGCCATGTACAGGATGAGTGCAATACATGTAATGCTTTGCTTTGCTATTTTATACTTCTTTATTTTGTCTTATCAGTCTTGTAAAATATGTTTTGTAAAGTCTCATTCGATGCAAGCCACATATTTTTGTTGAATGCACATAAACGGAGAACTAAATGTATATTGTAACATAAAAATTTCCATATGTGGTTTTAGTTCTTTTGAACTTCTTTTTATTAAGTCTTTTTAATCTTTTATTTACATCTTTGTTATTGCAAGGGGGAAAAAAATCTCAACGCACATGAAAATGAGTACATTGAAAGTGCCTTTGACAAACTCTACTCATGAAAACTGATTTTTAACTACAATCTCCTCTTAGAAATTGTATTTTTTGTGCAATATGTTGTTTTGTATTTCGAGTGTCTGTAATTGTAGATAAAAGAGACTACAAGTACACTTCTGATTTGTGTTTTCTTCTGCTCAGGTGGATATGTAAATCGCAGATGTTATCGAACGATTGTTTTGGTACACTTTGATACTATGTTGACCGTATATTTGTCTCATAATCATTACTTATGCATACTTAATGACAGTGATGGCTTGGTGTGTACTTCTCATAAAATTTGATAGATCTTATTACAGAATAAGCACAATAAAAGCACATCTATGTGAGTAAAGCAACCCTTACACAAAGCTTGTTTGAGAATATTCAGCCACACAGTGGCAGTGTTTTGCTTTAATGGGAAACCTCCCTGCAGTTCATGCATTGCTGTACTGAAAAAGCTGAACATCTGATCAGGGGTGCGTTTCCCAAAAGCAATATGGTCGCAATTCCCAACAGATCAAGACCATAGTGGGCTAACGATGCTTTTAGGAAATCCACCCCTGTCTAGCTATTCAAGAAAAGGTTAGTTCAACCGAAAGTAAAAGTCCTGTCATGATAGAGTGTTTCAGGAAACCCAGAAACGAGTTATGTTAGTACCTTCACTTTTATCGAATTGAAGATTTTTATTTTTTCTAATGGGTTTTTGGTTATGCCAATAAGGTCTGTGGTTCACTCTAGTTCAAGATATTTTCACGTTTTATTCTTCAACATAAAATACATCAGTAATACTACATTGAAGTTTTTTTTTTCTTTAATGGTGTCTTGAAAAAGGCGGTTGCTAAGTGGCTAAATGGTAGGCTGTCTGAACCATCTTATCTCACTCTCTTCAACATTAAACCCCGCCTACTTTGATTTGATTGGCCATTTCAATCATTTTGACTTTGACGAACGCTGTTAGGCCGCTGAGGCAGACCAGACTAAAAAATACTTTTATAAGAAATAGATTTTGAAATATACTAGCACATTACATTAGCCTATATTATTAGAGTTTAAAGCTTCATGTCATTTATGTAATTAAAAATGGCATTTTTAATGAGAGTGCAAATTCCACCTTCCAAACAATGCCTTTAATTTACTCCCCAAAATTCACTTTGATAAACCTTTAATAATAACATTATAATTATATTACAGCTGACGGGACGGATTTCGCGGGAAATTGCATATTTAGTACGTCATTCGCCTTTGCGTGCACGTCATATCCATACACAGAAAAAACTGCCCCGGCTACAGTGGAGCGAGTAATTTAAGATGAAAGGTTGTCTCAACGAGAAAAACTGACCAAGGATTATTCAAAACGGCAAACATCCGGGGAATCATCAGTTACACACACCACAGAAATCATCTGAACACCGAACAGGTAAACTAATCTCTCTTTCCACAGCGACAACAGTGTTTTATATTTCTACTGATTGTATTAAAGGATTAGTTCACTTTCAAGTGTAAATTAACCCAAGCTTTACTGACTGACCCTCAAGCCCTCCTTGAATATGACTTTGAACACAATCGGAGATATATTAATAAATATCCTGATGCATCCGTGCTTTGTAATGGTAGTGAAAGTGCATCATCCACGAAGCGAAGTTTATGTAAAAAAAAAAAAAAAAAAAAAAGTCCATATTTAACAAGTTATGAAGTAAAATATCTAGCTTCAGCCAAACCGCCTTCTGTATTCAAGTTGCGAAGAAAGTTTAAACTGTCGCGTCTGTTAAGTTCTTTTTTAATAGAGAAGGTATAAGTTTTTTGATCTGAACAGAGTTTTATACTTTCTTAGTAAGTAGAATGCAGAAGGCGGTCTGGCGGAAACAAGATATTTTCCTTCATAACTTGTTAAATATGGATATCTTATCCATCCTTTGCTTTAGAAGGCCTTTATTAACCCCCGGAGCCGTGTGGAGTACATTTATGATGGGTGGATTTAGATGGAAGCACTTTCTTCAGCTCATACTTGTTAGTATCGCTCACTACTATTATAAAGCTCGGATGCGTCAAGATCTTTATTAACAGGGTTGGGGAGTAACGAAATACAAGTAACTTAGTTACGTATTTAAAATGCACAATTTGAGTAACTGTATTTCATTACAGTTACATTTTAAATGGGTGGTAATCAGATTACAGTTACATCTGAAAAGTGTTTTAGATTACCAAAGTGATTACTTTGAGTTTTAATGTCATTTAAACAGCAATTGGTGATTCTCTGACTCTGACAGTCTGAAAAAGCGGAGTTAAGTTTCATGTTTTCGACTGTTTTCATGTTTTGTGATGGTTGTTTGTGCGTCATTTTATAATTGTAAAAAAAGGTCACGGAATCTTTTTCTCACAATTTGTTTTTTTTCCCTCACAATTATGAGTTTGCATTTCACAATTCTGACTTCTTTTTCTCAGAATTGCGAAATTTAAACTCACAATTGCAAGTTATAAAGTCAGAATTGTGAGATAAAAACTTGCAATGACCTTTTTTGTGTTTGTTTCACACTTATTAGTATTCCAAAGTATTCTAAAGTATTTAGATTAAGTTACTAAACTTGAGTAATGTAACGAAATACGTTACAAATGACTTTTTAAAGCATGTATTTTGTAATCTGTAGTGAAATACATTTTAAAAGTAACCCACCCAGCCATGTGTATTAATATTTCTACGATTGTGTTCATCAGAGAGAAGAAAGTCATATTCACCTAGGATGGCTTGAGGGTGAGTAAAGCTTGGGCTAATTTTCATTGAAAGTGAACTATTCCTTTAAACCAACAAAATTCATAAAGGTTGTGCTCATCTGTGAAGACTATAATGATGAACAAAGCGTGTTGGTCACAGTGTTTATGTTCTGTACGTCATCCCGGCAGGAATCTATTTAGGCTTCTCCACCCATTACTCATCATCTTCTTTTGTATTCCACAGAAGTCAATCACACAGGTTTATGACAAGAGTGAATAAATAATGCAAGCATTGAATTTCAACAGAGTTCAAAATCCTGAAGCTCTTTCACCCTGAACCGCAAAATGAAACTCATTTCGGTGAAAATCTGGCTTACTTAACACCATGTAATTGCCCCATCTTAGAACTGCTATTTTCAGTTTGAAACACTCCCTTTCTTTTTGGATAATGAGAGGGCTGCTGCTAAAGAGCTGTAGAACTGAGAAAGTAAGTCTGAAATAGCCATTCCTCACTACAAATACATGTAAGGATGTGCAAATGAATGGGACACCACAGGCTGGGTAGAAAGACTTATTTTTACCCTGGCTGAACCTCATTCCTTCTCACTCCTTACAGAAAACCAGTCCTAATTCGCTCCTGTGAGCATTTAGCCATTAGCAGAAAAATAACGTCATGTCTGTCTGCAAAGATGGAGCCCCACGGATCACCATGAGATCAAAATGAGATGTGTGATAATATCTATCATGCCTCTAGACGCGTTTCAATTCATAGGGCGGTTGTCTGAAACAACACGGGTAATTGTGCGAGGAGCAGCAGAGACTAGAAGTCAGTAGTTTGATTTAATTTTCCACGAGTCTGCCCATGATTAACCTTAGAAAAGCAGACATATGAAATAATAGTCAAAAAAAAGTAATAGTTTATTGAACATTTAGACAAAATAATTGTACACAATCTGAAAAAATGGCATTTGTTTTTTGGGGAGTGTCACATTTATATCATGTAGTTTGCTATAGGAGAATTTGGAGCTCATACTCAAAGGGAAAAAAATATTTAGATGCCCAAACTTAAGCAAAATATGCAAGTTGGTGATATGGGCAAAACATAAGATTGTATTTGTATTGTATTTTGTATTTTTTATTTATATAGCACCAATTTAATACAACGTTAGTTGTCCCAAAGTGCTTCACAAATGCCCAAAGAGAGCAAGAAACATAGATACAAACAGATCAACAATATAAAACACACACATAACACACATTTAACAACACTCACCATCATTGGGATTTATAATTAATCAAATGTGATAAGATTGAATTTTGACATCTTGTAATGTAAATCAGTGAGACCTTTATAACAATATAGGAGACTACTTGCATAAAAATACATATAAATATCACTTGCCACTCGATATCTTCCAATAATGTCTTAGTAAGATGATATTGCGAAGTCCTGTGATCGAAGTTAGTTTTTACTGTGGGGGGGGGCGAAATATAATGCAATTCAGTTAAACGTACAAATAAATGTTCCTCGAAAATATGATACATTTCAACATGATTTTTCTAGAAATTATGGAATTGAATAAATCTAAGTCAGTCTAGAAAGTGTTCATTTTCATCACTATAATATAAAATGTATTTTTCTGTTCAAAGAAAGACATGAACCACAACCTTTTTAGAATGATACTAAAAAAAATACTACTTTTACTTTTAAGTATAAACGATCACATTGCCCAATTTCTATATCCTAATTATTGTTAATGTAATTTATTTTCCCGGAGCTCTTTGCTTCCAACTTCGGTGAAACTGCTAACTCTGATTGTAAATTAATTAACTAAATTATATTAATTTTTAACTGCATTCTTTAAATTGTAATGTTGACATCCATTCTCTGTAAAGCTGCTTTGAAACGATATGTATCGTGAAAAGCGCTATACAAATAAATTTGAATTGAATTGAATTGAATCAATCACATGACGGAAGGCATTTATTAACAGCTTTTTCAGCAAAGTTTTGATCATGTTTATCATTTAAAAACCTTAGAAATTTGCGTATCAAACAGAATTTATAGGCTCTAAACATCCATTTATGTGTAGATGAGAGAGTCGGCCGAACTATTAATGTTGAACAAGATGACAATAGCAGGAGGAGAGTCACTGAAAGTGAAACACAAACTGAGGAAAGATTCCATCAGCTGTCTGTATATTAAGGGCGCTCCGGAGTGGCCACTAAAGAGCTCAGAAACAGCCTCCTTTCTCCCGTTTCCTCACAAGACACACTGTGTAGCAGATGGGGCTTCATTCCCTGAGGAGGACGAGAAGGGGGGAGTGGATGAAGTTGGGAAGGAGGGGGCAGAACACCTACAGCATTTCCCTCTCCTATGCCGTTCTCCAAGCTAAAGGAATCTAGGCCAGACGCGCAGTATAAAGAGAGAGTGCGATGGACAAGGCCTTTTCGGGGTATGAAGATATTATGCCGGAGGCAGACGGACCATTCTGGGCCAACTTAGTGATCCAGCAAATTAAATTTGACAATCAGTAATTCTATTGAACTCTACCTGAAAACTCTACCAACTGCTGCTTTTGTTGATTGTTGAAAATAATAATAGCTTTCTCATCCCTGGTCTGCATACAATGTGCAAATAATATGTGTTGCGTTCAAATATGCACACGTACTTTTATTTGTGAACCTAATATGTCGAAAACGTAAAATGTTTTCTTGTCTCGTCACACTCAGGAACGACATGAATCACGTAAATGCATATTTTCATATGCTTGCATCACTCGATGTTACTGTTGGTCATTTAAACTTTCCGTTGACGTGAATTAAATGTTTCCTATTAACGTCTTACCCAGGGCTGGGTAGGTTACTTTTAAAATGTATTTCACTACAGATTACAAAATACATGCTTTAAAAAGTCATTTGTAACGTATTTCGTTACATTACTCAAGTTTAGTAACTTAATCTAAATACTTTAGAATACTTTGGAATACTAATAAGTGTGGAACAAACACAAAAAAGGTCATTGCAAGTTTTTATCTCACAATTCTGACTTTTTCCCTCAGAATGATGTGATATAAAGTTACAATTGTGAGTTATAAAGTCCGAATTATGAGATATATTTTTTTACTTTTCTCAGTATTGCGAGTTTATGAGATATAAACTCACAATATTGAGAAAAGTCAGAATTATGAGATATAAACTCACAATATTGAGAAAAGTCAGAATTATGAGATATAAACTCACAATATTGAGAAAAGTCAGAATTATGAGATATAAACTCACAATATTGAGAAAAGTCAGAATTATGAGATATAAACTCACAATATTGAGAAAAGTCAGAATTATGAGATATAAACTCACATACTAAATTCACAATTGCAAGAAAAAAGTCAGTATTGCAAGTTTATATCTCCCAATTCTGACTTTATAACTTGCAATTGTGAGTTTAAATCTTGCAATTCTGAGAAAAAGAAGTCAGAATTGTGAAATGCAAACTCACAATTGTGAGGGGAAAAAACAAATTGTGAGAAAAAGTTGCAGTGACGAGTGAATTATAAAATGACTCACAAACAACTATCAGAAAACATGAAAACAGTCGTGGATCATCAGGTCATGACAGGACAGTTCAGTTGACAGTTGGGCAATTTTTTTATAAATTCAGTCATTTTGTCTTGTTCAGGACAGAACTAAATAAAAATAGCAAAATTTTTATGATCCCTCTTAAAAGTATTAAAATGTTGGTGAAACTTAACTCTTTTTCAGACTGTCAGAGTCAGAGAATCACCAATTTCTGTTAAAAAACTGCCCCGGCTACAGTGGTGCGGGAGTAGATTTAAGATGAAAGGTTGTCTCAACGAGAAAAACTGACCAAGGATTATTCAAAACGGCAAACATCTGGGGAATCACCAGTTACTAATCACCATACTAATATAACGTCATCGTAACCATAGACATAATAAACACATAGACGCTCCATTGGCCTCTGGATCGTACGTCGCCATATTGTGCAGGTCAACATTCCCTTAACGCTCATAACTGGAATTGAGAAAAATGACTGTTTCGTGTGCTGTACAAATCACCGCACAGTTGAACACAGGTCTCAGGGAATAACCTTTCACAGGAGAGGCTGAACATTTGTTTCTGGTTGTATTTGGTCATTATATAATTATGTTGATATTAGTTCACCTCCGAAGTCAGTCAGAAAATAGCTAGCGATGTCGCTAATTAGCTGTGAAAGTTGAGTTTACATGATTTATATTATAGTTTTAGTGTATATTATCTTATTTTATAAACTAAATTTCCTGACATTTAAATATGCGTCTTTATTTTCTTAAAACCGACTTTTAAGACAAGCGCTCGTTTCGGTTAGGTGACTGACATTTTGTGAATTACTGTAACGTTAGTTAGTTGGCTAGCTTATTTTTCTCAAGGTTTCCCAGAGACAAAGAGTTGAAGAGATGGTGGGAAGAAGCTGTAAGAAGGGAAGGTTTTTCCAGCTTGTTTGATTTTGTTTTTGACGATTTGCTTCATTTTCTCAATGGTGGTCAAATTCTAAACACAAGAAAAGATAAAATGGGTTAAAAGACAGAAAATGCCTTTTCCACAATAAGAAATCTTAAGGATGTGAATATTTAAATTATCTCACTATGGGCGTCTTCACAATTCTTATCCAAGAATAAAGCAGCCAAATACAGGACAAGTCTGAGCTTTGACTATTAAAATAAATATTTTTTGACAGTCTACTATCGAGGTTTTAAGTAACCAGAGATGGAACATTTTGCACATCATAAACCACTGAAATCGGTCGATAAACGCAAACGTTTTTTTCGTTTTTATCCAGGAAAACCGCAGCTCGCCAGTTTACTTGCATTTGTTTACAGTGCAGTCTTGCCCTCAGCAATATGGCGGACGCGTTGACGTGTCGTACCAACGTTCCAAAGCGGCCAATGGAGCGTCTTTGTATTATATTATGTCTATGATCGTAACGGCCACCTGAGGGCGCTCGACCACCACGTCATCTGTGAGCGTGAGTTTCTAGCAAACTGAAAAACACTTTATTAAAAATAATAAATACATGAAATAATGTGCACTTAATGTGTGTTTATTTTTGTTTGCAGTCTTTTTTATAGTATTTAATGATTGTGAACACATTGTGCACTCAAATGCCGTACACTATATAGGGATCAGTGAATGAGTGAACGGGTGAGTGGTTTCGGACACGGCTAATAAGCAGCTCCTAGTAGGGTTCGTCACTTTTTGGGGTCCCCTTGAAACATTTCCGTTGTGGTTTGTGCTATTTGCAGCGCGTTTCTGTGTTTGCTTGTGTTGTGAGGATTTGCAGCACATGTGTTGTCAAACTGATGATCACGTTTTCTTAATTTGTTGGTGTTTTTTTCTATTTGCATGTGTTTTCTTATTTGCAGCGATATTTAAGATATCCCGTATGCATGCACGCACGTGTAGGCTACATCGGTGCTTCGAACCACATTCATCCGCGAAGATGAGCAGACTAGAGCCGAACTACGACCAAAATAATGTTCTTCCGCAAAACGCATGTCGTCATATTATTTAACCACTAGAGGGCCAAGTAAAACGTTTTTTAATATTATTTTTATATTAATGGTTTTCAATTAACAACAATTAACATTCAATCCATTGATTAACATACACTGACGGCCGAGTAAAAGTTGCTTATCTTTAACGACAGTTGTTTATGCAGGTTTTTGAATTAATTAATTAATTAATTAATCTTAATGGACAGCAGCATTTATATTTTGTTATAAGACCAAAGGCATGCCACAGACTTTGCAAATGGCAATAAAAAAATTCTTAGTCTCTCGATTTTCAATAAAAACATACTGATGTCAAAGTACATTGACTTGACATATCGACTTATGATTTGTTTCCAAAGAAAGTTTATAGTTTATGCATAATTCTGATTAAAAAATGCAGTAATTTCAGCATCAGTACTCCAGTCTTCAGTGTCACATGATCCTTCAGAAATCATTCTGATATGATGACTTGATGCTCAAGAAATATTTCTGATTATAATCAATGTTAAAAACTGTTGTTCTGATTCAGGATTCTTCAAAAAAGTTCAAATTTATTTGAAATAGAAATCTTTTGTAGCATTATAAATGTCTTTAATGTCACTTTTTTTTATCAATTTAATGCATAAATTTAATATATCTTACATTTTTTTAAGTCACAATTTTATACAGACTTTGCACTCTGCAAAAAATAATTTTCTTTAGTCTTGTCTTACAGTAAAAACATATATAAATCAAAATACATTCACACGACAAGTGTTGTTTCCAAAGAAATCAAACACGTTTTGTGAAGTTTATGCACAAAGCAATAAAAAAAAATCAGATTATTCGATTCAATACTCGCGCTCGCACATCATTCTCTGCTTTACAAAATGATGGAGACGCACACGTCAACTAACCTGAACATTAAGTCAACCTCCTCCTGTTCAAAACCTCCTGACTTTACTCCAGTTACGTTTCCTTGCAGGACATTGATAGCAGTTAAACTCTGAGAGGATTAGACTTAACCCCTTTAGTTATAGGCCAGTGAGCAATCATTTGAAGTGGAGTGTTCTTGCATTTCTGCGTTTAATGTTTGACGGGGCATTCCCGTGATGTGTTCTGTGCCTCAGACACAGATAATCCTGTGCACTTTAATTATAAAGCGCTGGCCTTTGGTCTCTACTGCTGAGTGGAGGTGGGGAAGATCAGAGACGCTCCTGAAGAACTGTGTCCTTCTTGTCCGCTCGCAAATCCAGATCAACCCACTCCATCGCTGTTTATTGTTCACTTAAGTGGTTTTGACAAAGCAAAAGATACCAAAACTTACTTAAAGATTAATATCTCTATTTGTTTTTAGCAAATTAATGATAATAATAACCTGGATTGATGTTGTGGAGCAGATGGTGTCAGGTCTGGACAGTGGTCATAGTACTAAGGTTAACCCATGGACATTTTTGTCTTTTTCAGTTTTTTTTGTTGCTGTGTTAATGCATAAACTGCATACATTTTGGCACAGGTGTATATTTTTATTAGAATTTTACTATTTCACCCCCATTTCTGTTAATAAATATTAGAGCTGCAACTAACAATTATTTTTTCTGTCGACTAATCTAACGATTATTTTTATTAAGGTTTTTTTTTTATATTCTTTTTACGTAAGAAGTTAGAAATAATTTAGCAGTTCATTGAGGTGTAGAAACACTGGGATACGCCATTATGTAATAATACGGTTTGATTTTGATTAAAAATAAGCCACTTATGTGTGGTCGTCCAGTGGAAGACATTTGAACTTTAAAGTGAAGAGTGTCAAAGACTTTCTATACAGTCTTAAAAGGAACTTTGATAGTGTTCAAGTCCTGAAGTCTTAGCGAGCGCGCGGGGCGGGAATCAGGAGCGCGAGCAACTCAAAGCTTGCACGTGCGAAAGAGAACGTCCGCGCACATCCAAATAAACTTCTTTGAAATGCAAAACTGATTCGTTCGCTCGAAATATTTTCTTATTTGCGAGACGAAGATTTTCTCCTCAACTCAGTTCACGCGTGCGCGCAATGCCCTTTTGCACGCTCAAAATAAGATCTTGCGCGCGCAAAAATTTGGCAGAGATCCAATTCCACAGGTGGTCCGTCAATTAGGTTCTGCAAAGGGAACAAATGACCATTTTATTTGGCCTCTGTTTAAAGTATTCCCATACTTTTGATAATCGTGGTCTAGGTTTTTGTGATAGAATGGAACTTTCTCGCCATTACGCGAGATGAATGTAAACAGTGTGACGCGTCGACGCATTTCACGTACGTCGACGTATTTTCGTAGTCGACGTAATCGATGACGTCGACGCGTCGTTGCAGTACTTATAAATATATTTTGCATAGTTCCACTTGGGACAAAAATGTCCTCATTGAAACCCTTTAAACCTGCAATTTTTAAACCCAAGACCATTTAACTATAAAATGATCCAATCTTTGTTAATAGGCTTTCATTCTGTTGGCAAGGCTTAAAATGTAAAATTTTTACTTATTTTCTTTTTTTTCTTTTTTCTTTTTTTTTTTTTTTACCTGATGGTGCTATTTTCTCAGGTTTGGCCTATAAAGCAAGTACTCGCTTCCGGTTTTTTTTTTAATGGACATTTTTATCCACCGTGGACCTATGTGTAACTTTTTTTAATTGACGCACAAGGGTTAAATGAATTTCAGCAAATAGAGTGGACATTTTATTAAGTTCTTGAACTAAAGGTGTGGTCACATTTACCGTTGCTCAGCAAAATTTCGCGGACGAAATCCGGACATTGTGAAAGGGAATATCGCATGAGGAGGTTCCAATATCAATAATAATCTCATTAATACTGTCATCATATCAAATAATAATATCATTGAGGTGGTTATATTTTGCTCATTTTCGAGATAGTCGTTCGCCACGTTGACCACCAGAAAGCCGTTAGTTTGAAAGAGACTTCTGTGTGAACTGCAATGCTACACTATTGACTGGACAATGGACCTTTAGTGCCCGCGATATTTTGCTGAAATTTAGTTAACTAATGTGACCGTACCTTAATTCATACATTCAGATTAATTCATAACAACTTGAGACTTCCTCTGTGACACCAGGCTGTATTAAAGGTGCAGTAAGAGATTTATGAGAAACACATAAACAGGAACAGATGCGTCTTTATCATAGCTGAAGCGAAGTAAAATAAAGCGAAAAAAAGCTATAGAAAAGCTTTTCTAATATTAACACAGATCCTAAAGCTCTTGTCTGATCACAGCCCTTCTTTTTCAAATGTTTTCAAGTCTTCCTCTTGCTCATTCTCTCCTCCTTCATCACGAGTGGACACGCCCCCTATTGCTGATTGGCTCTCTCCTCCTCATCACGAGTGGACACGCCCCATATTGCTGATTGGCTCTCTCCTCCTCATCACGAGGGGACACGCCCCCTTTTGCTGATTGGCTCTCTCCTCATCACGAGTGGACACGCCCCATATTGCTGATTGGCTCTCTCCTCCTCATCACGAGGGGACACGCCCCATATTGCTGATTGGCTCTCTCCTCCTCATCACGAGGGGACACGCCCCCTTTTGCTGATTGGCTTTCTCCTCCTCATCACGAGTGGACACGCCCCATATTGCTGATTGGCTCTCTCCTCCTCATCACGAGTGGACACGCCCCATATTGCTGATTGGCTCTCTCCTCCTCATCACGAGGGGACACGCCCCCTTTTGCTGATTGGCTTTCTCCTCCTCATCACGAGGGGACACGCCCCCTACTGCTGATTGGCTCTCTCCTCCTCATCACGAGGGGACACGCCCCCTTTTGCTGATTGGCTTTCTCCCCATCATGAGTGGACACACCCCCTACTGCTGATTGACTTTCTCCTCCCCATCATGAGTGGACACACCCCCTACTGCTGATTGGCTCGCTCTCTCTTCTCCTTCATCATGAGTGGACACGCCCCCTATTGCTGACTGGCTCTCTCCTCCCCATCACGAGTGGACACACCCCCTATTGCTGATTGGCTCTCTCCTCCCCATCACAAGGGGACACACCCCCTATTGCTGATTGGCTCGCTCTCTCTTCTCCTTCATCATGAGTGGACACACCCCCTACTGCTGTTTGGCTCGCTCTCTCTTCTCCTTCATCATGAGTGGACACACCCCCTATTGCTGATTGGCTCTCTCCTCCCCATCACAAGGGGACACGCCCCCTATTGCTGATTGGCTTTCTCCTCCTTCATGATGAGAGGACACGCCCCCTATTACTGATTGGTTCTCTCCTCCCCATCACAAGTGGACATGCCCCCTATTGCTGATTGGTTCTCTCCTCCCCATCACGAGTGAACATGCCCCCTATTGCTGATTGGTTCTCTCCTCCCCATCACGAGTGAACATGCCCCCTATTGCTGATTGGTTCTCTCCTCCCCATCACGAGTGAACATGCCCCCTATTGCTGATTGGTTCTCTCCTCCCCATCACAAGTGGACATGCCCCCTATTGCTGATTGGTTCTCTCCTCCCCATCACGAGTGAACATGCCCCCTATTGCTGATTGGCTTTCTCCTCCCCATCACAAGTGGACATGCCCCCTATTGCTGATTGGTTCTCTCCTCCCCATCACGAGTGAACATGCCCCCTATTGCTGATTGGTTCTCTCCTCCCCATCACAAGTGGACATGCCCCCTATTGCTGATTGGTTCTCTCCTCCCCATCACGAGTGAACATGCCCCCTATTGCTGATTGGTTCTCTCCTCCCCATCACAAGTGGACATGCCCCCTATTGCTGATTGGTTCTCTCCTCCCCATCACGAGTGAACATGCCCCCTATTGCTGATTGGTTCTCTCCTCCCCATCACGAGTGAACATGCCCCCTATTGCTGATTGGTTCTCTCCTCCCCATCACAAGTGGACATGCCCCCTATTGCTGATTGGTTCTCTCCTCCCCATCACGAGTGAACATGCCCCCTATTGCTGATTGGTTCTCTCCTCCCCATCACAAGTGGACATGCCCCCTATTGCTGATTGGTTCTCTCCTCCCCATCACGAGTGAACATGCCCCCTATTGCTGATTGGCTTTCTCCTCCCCATCACAAGTGGACATGCCCCCTATTGCTGATTGGTTCTCTCCTCCCCATCACGAGTGAACATGCCCCCTATTGCTGATTGGCTTTCTCCTCCCCATCATGAGAGGACACACCCACTACTGCTGATTGGCTCTCTCCTCCCCATCATGAGTGGACACGCCCCCTACTGCTGTTTGGCTACAGGTGTGCTGTAATGCTGGGTCTGATACACTTTCAACAACATTTCTCAGAAATTGCTTACAACACTTTTAAGTCAGGGAAAACTGAGAACCAATTTTGTGTCCAATATACACGTTTTCAAACTTTAAAGTTTATGGTCCAATGCAGTTCTAATTCAATAACTCATTTTCATGTTAACTATTCCAACTTACATTGAGCTAATATCGAGAAGTTAAATGTCTACATGTCTTTACAGAAACAAAAATGAAGTATATTTATAGCCCAAAAAATCACATTACTTTAATGAAGGCTCATCAGTTTCTTTATCATTACTGTATAAAGACACTGTCAGGATTTTGACTGTCTCATCATACATGACGTATTAGACAATGAAATGTACTGCAGCTCTATTTGTTTGAGATGCACGCAGATCATTAATGCTTGAGGTTGGAGGTCTTAACAGTGTCTTTAATGCCACTGGAGCGAAGGGACAGTTTGTTCCCTTCACACTCCTTCATTAGCCGAATGCCTGTCGACTGTGCCCTCAATTCTGCAGCAATTGTTTGTACGGTTTGGCACAAAGTAATGGATAGATGAGGTCATATTTCACTCATTTTAACACAAAATGCCACTTTAAAAAAACAAAGCTGCTTTATTGGCATCAATAGTTTCATGAAGAACATTCCATGGAATCTTTCCATTCCACAAACATTTATTTACAGTGGAAGAAGCTTCTTTAGAATTTTAAAATGCTCTTCACACCAAGAAAAATGGTTCTTTTAGGAACTGTTCACTGGAAACGGAATGCATGGGATAGCTTGCTCCAGTTATTTTATAACTCCTTTGTTAAGACTAAGGTCATCTATAAACAAATTACTAACTACGAGGAGTTTAATTCTGCACTGCATGTTAATAAAATATAAACTCCTCATAGTGTTACATAGTTATCTCACGACTTTATATACCATCTGCAGCAAGAAGTACTTCAATACACATAGGACGCCTTAGAGTTTTGTGTGTGTGTCTGCCATGTGACTGAGCCCTCCGGTGTCCTGAGAGGCTGTGAGAATGCAGACGTCTCCCATGCTGTACGCCTTAATGCCTGGGGGGCACAGGGACACCGGGGCCCCTGGCAGCTGGAGCTGAGAGAGACTCAGATGGGGCCCGTCTAAGCAGTCACTCTGGGACCAGAGACAGAGGAGAAGCCAGAGAGAGCCACCTTGAGAGGAAAAGAGCAGCCAGAGTATTCCCAAGACACGCAGACAAACATATTTAAAGACAGATGCATTCATATATGGATGTACAGTGTTTACATGATATAAGTACAAATTGACCCATATTAAGCGGTGGAGGTGGATGCAAATATAGCAAATAAGATACAGATTTACCACATTGTTGTCCTCACCATGTATAAGTTTTCACTTTTAGGTGTAGTTCAAATATAAAATAAGGGAATGGGGCTGTTGAACTCGAAAAATAACTCGTAAATCTTAGTCATATAACAGCTTTGTAACCAATTATTATTGACTACATTATTATAATTTGTTATGATGCATCTCATGTGGCTCATTTTTGGACCGGACAGCCCCAGTCCCCCATCAAATGGTTCCTTGAAACATGTTTACATTTATTAACATCATGTGAGGGTTTGGATCAGAAGACGCGAGGTCTTCAGGGAGGGACTGATTCAACCCCTCTAGGTCTCTGAGGAAAGGGAAAGCGAAAAACACGAGGAACAAGGATCCCCAAGGCTGAACGTATTTGTTTTAAAGTCCTAAAGGAATCTGGGCTCTCTCTTGGGATAAGACAATCAACTTAACCTCATTTATAAACATAGGCAGATGTTTGGTGTACAGTCACATGTACTGGAGAACTGATGGAGGAATTATAAACATTAACTTAATGTTAAACATTCATTCAAAGAATTTGCAGTAAAAAAAAAATGAATTAAGTGGATTTAAAAAGTGAAATATATAGATTTATAGAATGTTTACTTTTATATTTTTATAAATATGTTTTATTATAGGCTTTTGACATAGGACAGT
Source organism: Zacco platypus (assembly GCA_038088235.1). NCBI lineage: Eukaryota > Metazoa > Chordata > Actinopteri > Cypriniformes > Xenocyprididae > Zacco > Zacco platypus. The sequence continues at coordinate 41,539,085 of CM076085.1, read as the reverse complement.
TTAGTATGGAAGCTTTTTTCTGCAACGAAATAATAATAAATAAATAATTTTTTCAGTAATTCAGTGGCGGAAGCAAGCGTCCATAGACTGTGATGACGCGTTTTAACGGTCGTCAATATCGTAAATCCTGCAAAATTTCTATTATTTCAATTTTTTTTTAAAAAGTGTGTACATTTATAACACTATACATTGTATTATATTAACTTGGCATAAAATTACAAAAAAAAAAAGCAGATATGGGAGTGAAATTGGTAAAAATGACATTTCTCTCTTCTGACAGTCGTTATCAATCGCTCTCTATTCTTTTTCCTATTTTTGAAAGTTATGAAAACACAATTGTGGCGTTTTTCTTTTGCCATTTGTGCAAATGGAAACACAAAAAAATATATTGAATGAAGTCTCTCATTCACCACTACAAAAGTTAACCAAACTATGACGACTTCCGCTTCGGAGAAACCCGGAAATGTGAAAAAGGTCCTCAAACCTCTATTTGAAACTACAATAATTTTGACACTTGGCTGAATTAATGTTGCTCTATTAATCAAATAAACACAGCAGTTACGCTTGTATCAATAGCACAGTCTCTGCATTTGAAGTTGGATACGATAAAAATACTTTAACATGGAAAAAATACCTTTAAATAATATTGCACCCTGAGAGCTGTACGAGTTCTTGCCGAGAAATTGCTTGCATGCACAACTATATACAACTTCTTAATGTTTCAACCACTAGAGGGAAGGAAAAAAGAACTTAATTTCATGAAACAAAAACAGCATGTAAACATATTTCATTGCAAGAAACCACTTCAAAAAATTGACTACTGACTATCTTCAGGCCAAATACATTTGCTAGGAGAAAATATTAAAAATACTGGAACGCTGTTGATTTAGCGTGCATAAAACATTGCGAAGACGAGAGGTATTTTCTGACTGGAGACATAACATATGCTGGAAGCGTGGATTGCAAACTATCTATTCTTCACCTTAGGCAGTGGGTCAGGTAATCCTTACTTTAACTGGCTTACTAGCGTTGAGCAATGTTGTGTCTTCAAATTATGTGATTGTCTTCTGCAGGGCATCTTACTGGAGACGGCAGGGCTGCAGACATGCACGTGGACATTTGATATTACAGTATCTCCAATAAATAGTCACGAGTCACTTCAGCGGAGGTAAACAGATGGAGCTGCAGTTTTGCCTTAAGTACTAAATGCCAGGTTGAATTCATTTCAGTCTTTTGCAGGAAATAAGGCACCAAAGCTTGGAAAAAGTGGGGGCGAACAACGGTTACAGAAATCCCGAAACACTTATTTCAAAATAGAAGTCTTTAATACCTCGGATCTGGTGTGCGAATTAGACATAATTACAGAGCAATAATCAGACAGCGACAACAAAAAAGAAAAGTTGAATTGTGTTTTACTTTTTTTTGCAATGCGGAAAAAAAAAAAAATCACTGAGAAATAAAATGGCTCTAATGAGTGTTGCGCTTCGCTGGCAGACACAACAGAATCTGTCTGCGGACTGCAAGAGGGGGCGTATCAGGAAATGGGCGTAACTTGAAGTTGTCCAAATCTCACAGAACCACACGAGATGATGCGAGAAGATCAGAGCCCCTTGCTCGGTAACGACTAGGAGGGATACAGCTACGGCCGCTGGACATGCGCACATCAATATTGCATCATTTAATATTTATTTTTTTAAATCAATAGCTGCACTTCCGGCCGTAGCCGTGTCCCTTCTAGACACAATCGCTGCGTCGTCACTAGTGCTGCTCTTCTTCTACTTCACTTTCCTTGCTTTTTAAGCTTCGCTATCGCCACCTAGTGATCAGGCATCGGATCGTATAACACAGTGCTTCCCAAACTGTGGGCCGCAGTCCCCCGGTGGGCCGTAGTGGTATTGCAGGGAGGCCGTAGCTAGTCCAAATCAATATATTAAAATAATTAAAATATTCCAATTGTTCTAAAACTTGATTTTTTTGAAAGTATGTAAGGTTAGTGTCATGGATTTAAAAAAATTTGTAAAGAATGTTTACATCATAGTTCTCATAATTCACATGAAATTCTTACAAACTTGTTAATAAATGTATTTGTAGGTAAATGTCGGTATATATTTTTTAACGGTGGGGTCGTGGAGCTTTTGCAATGTTTTTGGGGGGCCTTACCCCTCTTAAGTTTGGGAAGCTCTGGTATAACATAACTACAACGCCATAGTCACCCTGTTTATTTTCATCATTTTTTTTTTTTTTTTTTTTTTTTTTTTTTTTTTAAGTATTTTAACTTTGAAACTCTAAAGTAAATTTTATTTTTATGGAAGGGGCAGGTTTAGGGGTGTGTGTGGGGGGGGGGGGGTTTAGATGTAATTGCATGAGCTGTTGTTTCATACTTAAGATTCAAAAGCAATATAAGCTCATCTTACACACATTTCACTCATAAAACATAAAATAATTTACTTTAAAAGATTGTTTTAGTCAGTGCCGTCCACGCTTGTTTCTTCGCAGAAGGCGTAACTTGTAGTACGTTGTAATACTGCGGGATGCAGACAAACCCTTCTCGGCAAACAGCTGAAGTTTCTGTTAGTTTTCCCTTCCTCCAGCAGGTTTTTAACAACATGGTGCCATTTAAAGTTGTGAATTAAAGAAAAATATTTTAAAACAAAAATTAAATATTCATGAAAGCCTCTGTCGCCATGCAAAAAAAAAAAAGATCTTGGTGATAAAAATTATTATTCGACAAAAAAAATTAAGACTTCAGACTTTAGTCAGCTTCGACACCACTTTGAATTTAACGCCTCATTTCATTCCTGTCCAAAATTAAATATAGCGCTACCCTGATTAAGGTCTATATGATTAATCTCAATCGAGTTCTTGTTGAATGACTGGTAAAATTCAGTGAGAAACGACTGGAATAGGTTATCACATTGTCAAACATATTTTGACTTCCATCAAAACAGCTTCAAAAGTTGGTCTGAATCTGAAACATCACTGTCCAACCAGCAGATCACTTCAGCTTATCATGGCAAAACTTCTCAGGTTCAAAACAAGTAAGACTCATTATTGGCCAGCAATGGGAAATTTGTGATAATCTAAAGTATATATGTATGTTTGTACTAATATAGACCTATAGATCTTTGAGTTTTGAAACTTCCGTTTTCGCGGTAGTTCTGTATATTTCTATAGCATCGCTGTTGAAGAGAAATTAGCTGGCGAAGTAGATTTACTTATTTTACAGTTAACAAAAGTTATCATGAGCATTGAAATGTTTGAAGCAAATGTCATAAATGTCAGTAGACTGGGAAGATTTTAAAACGAGTGTTTCATTCATAAATCCATAAGATCTTACCTTAATGCTGTGGAAATACAAACCAGAAGATCGAACACATCGAGTGTAACGAAGAAAGGGAGCGAGGCTACATAAGATGACAACTGACAAAGACAGGCACAACTTGTACAAGTACAGGCTTTGTCCTATGACTGCTTTTTGAGTTAAAAGTTTGAGTTAAAGTAAGGCTCAGCTTCAGCTGAAGAAACCTGTAGCAGCTCATTCAACCAGGACCAGAAGAGTTCCTTGAGCACTCACAAAAAGAACATAGAGTGAAGGAGGAAATCCGAAGCTTAAATTCGAGAGTATGGCCATCAGTCAGTGATTCCTCTATGTCCAGTGTCTGTGAGGTAGAGCTGCAGTAGATCAGTCAGTCTTCCTTCTGAGGGAAAGGAAGTTCCTCGGAGTTCCTCGGGTAGCGTTCCACACCCTTCGCCCGGGCTCATAGCTCATCATGGTTCCTGGTAAGATCTTCGCCGTAGTTGGTGGCCTGGCTGCCTACAAACATGTTCCAGTTCTCAAGAATCTCTTCTTTGGTCAGCATCTGGTCCTAAAAAAAATTAATATTTCATATAACGTATTATAAAACAATTCTCCTTAAAATTCATAGTCAATTAACTTACTTGATCTTTATATTTAAATGCTTTGAAAGTTGGGGATCGGCAAAGATTTTTAATTGTTTTTAAGGAAGTCTCTTTTGCTCATCATGTATTTGATGAAAAATACTGTGTAATATTAAAACAATTTATTCATATTTTCTCATTGAATCTCCAAATTAACATAGAAACAGCATAACAGTATATTATAATCATTTGTTTAATAGCATCTTTTTCCTACGCACTATGAATGATGACTGATGACTCGATTACATGTGTTTTCTTCTCATTTTTAGCCATTAATTATAGTAATTCAACATTACAGTATAATTGAAAGTCATAAATTTTTAACATTTAATAAGCTTGAAAAAAAAAAATCTCCGGTTTCACAGACAAGGCTTAAGCCTAGTACCAGAGCCAGTTGTTTTGTCTCAAGATGCACACCAGTTATATTTATTCTAAGCCATGTTTATAAAAGCTAGGTCTAATCCTGGCTAAATCCAAGCCCTGACTGTGAAGCCAGGCCCATAACTTTTCATTTAAAGCTACTATTTTTCACAGCTAGAGGTCGCCTATTCAAAACAAAGGTGTAGCTTGATGATGCCAAGTTTGAGCGAGGAATCTTGGGACATGTAGTCTTCACCTCACAGCCGGTGGAAAAGAATCGGGATGAGACTCAAACAAAAATCATGTTCATGGATGTGATTATTAATGTTACTGTAGTGTGAAGCAGAGCAGGAGCGAGTGGAGCTGAACGAGACGCTGGAGCGATTGATAATGAGAGACGAACTTTTATTATGCAATAGTCTCCGGCGTCGCCTCCACTTCTTCCGGTCAAGCGTATGTCGGGTATCACAGCTCTGTTTATCATGTTAGACACATTTGAGTGTGTTGAAAATGATGTTATAACGTTACTCTGAGTTCGCTGGCCGCCTGCTGTGAGACACTTGTTCACACCGCAGTAAGACAGATCCATATTAATATATTAAATGCTGAATGGCTTGTGTTGATAAATGGCATGCAATTAATTAAAAAACGTATTGAATGACTGAGAAAATGCTGTATTAGTCACCCACTTGACAAAATAGGGTTTTTCTCTGAGACATGGTAAAAGCATTAAAAAAACAAAAAGAAAACTAGATTTAAACGATATGTATAAATGTGTTGAGCTAATATACAATAATTAGTTTCCTGTCTATAAATGTATCCAAACAGATGTTCCCTTGTCTAATAAAACATGTAATATATTAAAGCGTCTTTGGTGTTTCCATGGTTTCTACAAAATAAAACCGGAGATTGAGGTTAACACGGATATGACGCCATTGACAGTCGACTTCCGGACACGTCCCGGATTATGAGAAAATTATGATTTTAACCAAGATTTACAAATAGTTGGAGACATTTGGGATATTGTAAGTACTCAACTGAACAAAATATATAACACTGGCCCAGTGGTTTTGGATATTTTACCGCAAAATTCTCACATATTATACCTTTAAGTGAACTTAAAACAATCAATGTTTTAACGTTTTCAAACAATGTGTTGTATATAGTGTAAATAGTAATATAGTGATGTTGCTGTCTCTGTCTGTATATATTATATGTATATATATATATATATATATATATATATATCTGAGAGCTCAGTTCATTTTGCACATTCATTTTCACAAGTAAAAAAATTACTAGTCAAAATATTCAGTATCAGTAATTTTGTGTAAGGATCGGTCCTCTCGATACAAGCAACGGCATATGACGTCAATCATCGGAAATTACTCATCGCAGAAATTTACGTGTTTTTTTAATATACTATTAAATGTAATTTATTCCTGTGATCAAAGCTGAATTTTCAGCATCATTACTCCAGCCTTCAGTGTCACATGATCCTTCAGAAATCAATCTAACATGCTGATTTACTGCTCAAGAAACATTTATTATTATTAATAATATCGATGTTAAAAACAGTTGTGAAACACTTCTTCGGGATTTTTTGATAAATAGAAAGTTAAAAATTTAGTTTTTTATAACAATGTAAATGTCTTTACTGACACTTTTGATCAATCTAACACGTCCTCGCTGAATCAAAGTATTCATTTCTTTATAAAAAAAAAAAAAAGGAAAATTATATTGACCCAAACTTTTGATGAATGAAATGAATAACTTTATACTTAAGGTATTTTTCTCCTACGTTCCTCCTATCAATGTTTAGTACGCATTTAATTAGTTTAAATTACCATTAATGTATTACAGGATCAGTACTAATATTTTGATTGAGGTTTGGAGATACTGCTCGCCAGCATACCTTGTCAGTGTCCGACTCGTACACCAGATGCCGGGCTTCTGCCTGCGCATGGTCATAGTCCTGCGGCAGGATCCAGTGACGAATCTCTTCTAGGTCCATCTTCCCGTCTTTATTCAGATCTCTGAAATCTGAAAACTGGTCTCTCTCAGTTCTCACCCAGTCTGGCTCTGGACCGCCATCTTCATGAGCAAACATGTCCGCTGCAAAATAGCAAAAAAGAAACAATGAAAACTTTTCCCGTTGGATGAGGATAAAATGTCAATTCTGTCAAGAGTTTCAGTGTTTAAAACTCACAAGAAGATTTGTATTACCGCACATGCAAAAATACAGCTGAACCTACCAATGTATTCGTCCTCATCTACATGTCCATCTCCATTTTTGTCAATGTCCTCCAGAGTTTCCTGATAGAAGATAGTGAAGTGATGAATGAATCTTTTTAAATAGTCTTCATTATTAAACTTACAGCAAGTCACACGGTCTAAAACCCAACTGACACTCACAAGAACCACAATTTCCTGCATGTGATCAAACTCCTCCGGGTGGAGGAAAGCGGTGAACTCCTCTCGCTCTGCAGCCAAATCGCCATTGAGATCCGCAGCATTAAACCTGCGTTCATCTCGCGGAAGCATCTTCTTAAAGCTGAACTGCTCCGTTGCGTCTTCAAACTCCTCTGGATTGGCTGGAAAACAAGGGATTTCGTAAAGGGAGCTATTGCAAAAACATTTCAAACTTCAGATGTTTTGAGAGCAGTGTGGCTCACCGAGGTAGTAACCATAAGTTGCTTGCTTATATTCATCCCATGAGATCTTGTTGTCTTTGTTCAGGTCATAGTCAGTCCAGACCTTTGCAACGTTCTCATAGACGTAACGCTTCTGGACTCTCTTGATCCAGACCTTGAGTTCATCGGTGGTGATATATCCATCAACGTCACTGTCAATACGATCAACTATTTTCCTAAAGAATTTAAAAGTGCATAGAAAGAAAAGATTTTAAAATGAAAATTCTGACTTTTCTCAATACTGCAAGGGTTAGGGTTGCACACTAACAGTCTGCAAAATCATCCTAATTCACATTTCTGCTCATACGTTTTCAGTGCATTTTAATCATTTTAAGAAAATAAGAGGGATCATAAAAATTACATTTTTATTTAATACTGAATAAGCTATTTCACATAACAGATGATTGAAGTTCTAAAAATTGAGTCCCTTGTAATTGTAAAAAAAAAAAAAATTCTGGAAAATTGCGACTTTATATCTCAATTCTGAATTTTCTCACAATTCTGACTTTTTTCTCAAAACTGAGAATGTATAATTAATTAATATAATTGCAACTTTATGTCACGGAATACTGAGAAAAAAAGTCAGAATTGTGAGATAAAAACTCACAATTACCGTTTTTGTTTGCGTTTCATAATTATTAGTATTCCAAAGTACTCTAAAGTATTTAGATTAAGTTACTAAACTTGGGTAATCGAAAAACGTTACAAATTACTTTTTAAAGCATGTATTTTGTAATCTGTATGTAATACATTTTAAAAATAACCTACCCAGCCCCATATATATATATATATATATATATATATATATATATACACACAAACACACATATAAATACACATGTTTGTATATATATATATATATATATATATATATAAAAATATATATATATGTATGCATGTATGTGTGTGTGTGTGTGTATGTATATATAATGTATATATAGTACACATATATAATGTGTATATCTGTACATATGTATATGTGTGTGTATATATATATATATATATATAAAATGTGTGTATCTGTACATATATATATATGTATATAAGTACGTGTGTATGTGTGTGTATATATATATATATATGTGTGTGTGTATATATATATATATATATATATATACATACATATACATATATATATATATATATATATATATATACATATACATGTACATATATATGTACAGATATACACATTTTATATTTATATATATATATATATATATATATATATATATATATATATATATATATATATATATATACACATATATATACACACACACACATACATATATAAAATATAATTGACAATTGATACATTCAATATTTATTTGCATAACAGAACTGAGTGGGAAATGTGCTTAATTTCCATCTTTCTTGCTTTTGCCTTCATTTTCTTTGAAGCAAGACATAATTCACGTTTATTTTGGTTAGAAATGCACCAGACAAACCCTGTTGACAGGAACCAGAAGACTGTCAACAGCGAATTATTTTTATCTCTGATGCCACGTTGTGAAGTGAAGTGAGGGAAGAGCTTCATGTCTACACGCCCATTTCAGATGTAGACCTTCTTACATTGGCAAGGAAATAAATAAATTATTATTATTTTATATTAATTATGATATTATTATTAACTAATATTGACATGCCAGTGAGGAAAACTCTCATATAAGTTTATAAAATCTCTAATCTGTTTGTAGACAATGGAATTACATGAACTTTTGATAACTAGTCTGTTATTGCTCAAGTAACTTGGTTCTGTTGAGCAAATGCCCCAATCTTACCCTAATCTGGCTTTGCTTTCCTCTGGGGTGAGCTGATCAAAAGTGGTGGCCTCTTCTTTGCCCAGAAAGGCCTCGTGGTCGTACTGATAGCTCTGGTTATCTTCGTGAGGTTGTCTGCTCAGTTCGGGCTCGTGATGAACTCTTTCTTTCCTCAGAGTGGGTTTCGCGTGCACCAGGCACGTGCACACAGACAAAACCCACAAATACGTCGACACATCCATGACTGAAATGCGCAATCCAACGAAAAGACGAGAGTTGGCGCAAAGTTATCTGATGGACCGGAGGCTGCGGTTGCCAGGGAGACGCGTTTCAAGCGATATCAACTCGGAGCGAAACAATTCAAGTCATCTGAACACGAACGGGACAGTTCTTTTCATTTTCGATTCAAACATACCCGGCGGATCACTAAAGGCTACAACCAAACCCCGAATGGATGCGTGTCAACGCACAGCCAATCACACCGCGGCTAACAACGTACGTGATTGTTAGACGCTCCGCGATTGGTCAATGGCTTGTCTGTAACTCGAGATGGGCGTAGACGCCACGTTGCAAGATGACACGCAGTGCGCCTGCTTCTTATTATAGGCATGCGATAGCAGAACTCAAAACTGTCTTCTAGTTTTGATTTTCAAATTGAGGCTCAAGAGAGCTCGTGCATGTGCATCTTTGCTAGTTTGTTTCTTATTTTTGTCTTGTATGTGTTTATTTTTAAATGATCTTTCACACTGTACTGCAGTGAATCTGCGAACTATGGCAAGCCATTTTGACTTTTATTCATTCTCAGGATATGAATTCTTGATATCAACAAATTTTCACTAGTTAAAATGCTCATTTTTTATATCGGGAATTACATTTCCACTAGTAACAGTGTTAATTCCTGATATCAACAATTCAATTCTTGATATCAATAATTAAATTATAGATATCAAGAATTATATTTCCACTAGTAAAAACTATAATTCTTGATATGTGTAATTGTATTTTCACTAGTGAAATCTCGCCATAGGCTGCCATTCAAATTCAATTGTTGATATAATTGATTTCTTACTAGTTGAAATTCCAATTTCACATATCAGGAATACAATTCTTACTAGTAAAAATCATCATTTTTTATATCAATAATTACATTGTTACTAAAAATGTAAATGTCTGATATCAAGAATTCAATTCATTTCACTATAGTTGAAATGTCTATTCTTGATATCAACAATTGAATTTCTACTAGTAAAAATGTTCATTTCTGATATCTGAAAATGAATTCCTGATATCAATATAATTTCTGATATCTAAAACGGCTTTCTTACTAGTAACAATCACATTCATGAAATCAGAAATGAACATTTTTCTAGTAGCAATTCAATTGTTGATATCAAGAATAGACATTTGCACTAGTAACAATGTAATTGTTGATATCAGAAATTTGCATTTTTACTAGTAAGAATTGTATTTCTGATATATGAAACTGGAATTTCAACTAGTAAGAAATTAATTCTTGATATCAACAATTGAATTTGAATGGCAGCCTATGGTGAGATTTCACTAGTAAAAATACAATTCTTGATATCAAGAATTATAGTTTATACTAGTGGAAATTGAATTGTTGATATCAAGAATGAACTTTGTTACTAGTGGAAATATAATTCCTGATATCAAAAATTAAACATTTTAACTAGTGAAAATGTAATTATTGATATCCCAAGTTCATATCCTGAAAATGAATAAAAGTTAAAACGGCTTGCCATAGCAAACTGTATTTGAAACATCATGTCAAATAACAGAGAAAAGATGATGCAGATGAAGTCTACAAAGTCGGGCATCGCAGAAGACTGTCGGATAGAACTATATGTTTCATTAAAATCACCAGATTGACCTTATTTAAATTGACAGAGCAAATACAATTTGAATACATTAACAATTCATTACTCAAATAAAAGGCCATTGGCCTTGGGCTAGTTTCAGCTGTGGCTCTCAGTTTGTGCTGGAAAGATGGCATGTGTTAGCATATTATGCAAATAACGAATGACAAAATTAATGTTGGCCTGTTTGTATAGGGGAATTTGAGATGGCAATGCCAGCAAGTTATTCCCACAGTACATCACATGAGCTGATGCAAATTTTTAACATATGGAAATATTTATTAATTTGTGAATATGAACATCTTGACTAGATTTGGCTAAAAACTATGATGGTGACATCGTAGATGTTTGGGTCTGCATTCATTTATGGTTTTTTTTAGTTGTAGGCTGGCATGAAGGATACACATTTCACTTTTAATTCTTTCCCTGCCAGTGTTTTTGAACAAAGCTGCCAGCAAGCACCAGCATTTTTGATCATTTTCACAAAGGTTTCACGGCTCCCAGAATATTTAGTTGTATATATTAACATGCAATAAAAAGAGCAAACAGACCCTCTGCTTTTATACAAAAAAAAACAAAAAACAGTTCATGCATTCTTTTTTTAAATCAACATTTGAATGGCAAAGTTTCATTAAAAAAAATAAATAAATAAATAAAAATTGAGCAAAAAGCTGAGAAAATCGCATTTCTGTCAAAGACTATCAAGATCGGATTCAAAATGATGATCAATCCATCACATCAACATCCACAAAACTTCACAGTCCTATAACTCATCCTGCGTTCAACATTCGATAGCATTAGTTTTGATTGATATGCTGTTATTGATGATTGTGTTATTTTTTCATACATCTACTTACTTTAAGCTATCGCTTGTTTCTGCCTCTTCTTCACCTGTGTTTTGATCAGTACTCTTTCAGACGATGTGTAATAGCGCCCCCTACCTTACAGACCTTATGTAGCCCCGCCCTTTTCAGCGCTGCTCTCATTGGCTGCGTTCCATTCCAGTTTTAGACACGCACTCGCAAACTTCATAAGCGCTTCCCTGCCACCATTTTGAAGTGCGTTCCACTTCGTGAAGTGGACAAGGGAAGTTTATATGGATATTGCTTCGTCGATTTTGACACTTCAGGCAGCTTCATATCCCACAATGCAACAAGATTGTCACCACATATCGCATTAAATTTACCCCACCAGAAAAAAATCAACTTCACAGCAGATTTCAAGTGGTTTAGGACGTTCCAGTTCAGCCCATTGCAAAGGTTTCGCCAGTGTCGGGCACTCATGCAACGTAAGAAATGACGTACATCCGAGTCAACAAGACTGAGTGAAGTTAGTGAGGGAAGGGAATAAAAACAGAACAGAAATGCAACGCAGCCATTGTGTTCTGTCCAAGTGGCAACCGCCCCCAGTGTCTCTTGGAGCCAATACGGAAGTGACTTAAACTGCAATTCATCGACTGGATGCTCATTAAGCCCCATGTTAAAATGCCCAACTTTATAGCAAAAAAAAACATGTTTACAGCCTGGTACAAATTGTGGTTTTGGTCTCTACAGCTAATTTTGCCCTTCATGACCACTGTTGGGGGTGAATTTTTTTTTTATAACTCATCCGTTTAAGTTATTTTAAGCCTTAAAGTTTTGCATAATTAAGGGTGTGGCCACTTGAGTGACAGGTGGATTGCCGCGGCTGCTACTAGCCGTTTGTCTGCTGTCTGTGAGCCGTCACGTCACCTCAGCTAACTCCAGCCGCTGAACTTGACATCTCTTTGTGCTTTTTTTCTGGATTATTTAATACAATTATCAAATGATATGGCTTGCTGTACGGTTAATGGCAGAGACAGTACATTTGTGTACATGCGGCACACGTTGTTGGATCATATTGGCAGTGGCTAAAAGTTTTGTCCGCCAGATTTACTATAATGACAATGGTGGAGAATATGCCTCTCAAGACACCACAAAATCCGATGGCACTGCTTGGATGTTATAACTAAAATTGCCGCACTATTTTAAAAAGTTATACTTTGGACGCGGACTCATTTGTCCGCGAGAGTCTAATGTATACGATCGTTTACAGTTTTACAACATAAACGCTGCTCAGACTGCATAATTTCTTGAAGAACGATGGAAGCAGATCGTTCAGAAGAAATGTAATGCAAACAATAGGCAATATATCAATATTTCATGGATTTAACACTTTTGTGTGCAAAAAATGCTGTTGAATGTTTTTCAATGGAGGCTTATCATTAACATTTTACCCAAATGCAACAGATTCTATTCATCGCTATTTTATTACAAAGATATGAAGTCCAGTTTTGATTTTGCGTGTCGTCATTTGCACACCCGACCGACACAAATTACAATAAATACTGTTGCTGGAGCATCTCCAGAACATTCTCTTTCACTGTTCCCTGCTGGTGGAATGATCTCCCTGCTTTCATCAAGAACGCAGAATCCCTGGCATTATTCAAGAGACAGCTGAAAACTCATCTCTTCCGTGAACACTTGATCCCCTCATAAAAAAAAAACCCTATCCTTCCCTTTTTCCCTTCCTACTCTAGCTTATGGTACTGAGCAATGTATGAAACTTGTATTGTGAGCACATCCTGTGTCTCTTTGCCTCTTCATGAAGAATCGCTTGTTTGTATTCCTCACTTGTAAGTCGCTTTGGATAAAAGCATCTGCTAAATGATTAAATGTAAATGTAAATCTTGTAAAACAGACACTGTAGATTAACCATTAGAACTTTCAAATGATATAACTTGTTATCTTTATTAATATTTTAATCACATAAATAGATAGCTCATTAGCCTAAGCTAACTTCATCACGTAAATCACATCCCGCCTCTTTGCCCATTTTCAGTTATCTAGGAGTGACACGTTGCCAAGATGGCGACGGCCCATTTTCAAAAATGCTCTTCAGAAATCTTCAGGTGACGTCACGGACAATACGTCCATGTTTTTTTTACAGTCTGTGGTTCTGTCTTGTGTTTTGTTTTTCCACAGCATGAAGGTAAGATCTTACGGATTTATGAATGAACTGCTCGTTTTAAAATCTTCCGGGTCTACTGACATTTGTTGTAATATCACTCCAAACATTACAAAGCTTGTCATAAATTTCGTTAACTCTACAATAAGTAAATCCACGTCCACTTCACTCTTTGACAGCGAAGTCATCGAAATATACAATTGCCACAAAAATTCTAAAGATGGCTGCGTGCTTGTTTCTCTCTGACGCATAAGGTCTGGGCTATAACAGTGTATATACGGAAAGCCGGAAAATTCCATCAGTGGCAGGGAAAGAGTTAACAATACAGCCTTGTAGGTATAAATATGTAACTTTCAAAGACACCAAATGTACGTTTTTGTACGTTTAGATAGGTGCTGAAACGCACAATATTGACGTAATTATAGCACTAAAACGTAAAAATACTTTTTTCAGCGAAAAAACGCAAAA
>CM076085.1:41495000-41520000 GCA_038088235.1 Zacco platypus | reverse complement strand
AGAAACGATAAAAACAAAGAACGTATTTAACCAACATGAATATAAACATAACATTTCTTCTAAGATATGTCAAAAACTAGATTTTTTTTGTCAGTAAAACCAGTTGTGTCTAGAAGGGCCGGAAGTGAGGCAAAACCTCAGGATAAATAACAGTAAATTAAATGTGCTACTTATAAAATAGTGTTTTATTAACATCTACACCTACAATACCGCGAAAACAGTTATTCAATTAAATAAATAAATATTAAATGACGCAATATTGATGTGCGCATGCCCTTTAGCAGTAAAACCTTAATGCAGTAAATAAATCATGTCTGTCGTGTACACATTGTTTTTACGCCAACACATTGTAATAAAAAAAAATGTAACGTAAACATTACATTTAATAACGAACATCAAATATCACAACGCCACTAGAAAGCTTGTATAGAAGTGAAATGTTATATATGTCAAAGTGTGTGTGTGTGTGTGTGTGTGTGAGAGAGAGAGAGATAGATGGGGGAGAGAGAGAGAGGATGCTGAACAGATTTTCCTTCACGCCTGGTCGGGTTCTTGAGAGCGGGGCGTCGTGGAGCAGGGAACGGGGCACCTGGCCTCGGCCGCTGCGCCGCGTCTTCTTTTATTGACCGCGTGATAAGCCGTGCGGTTTCCAGCGATCACCTGGAGAACCCTGCAGCGTTGCACGGTTTCTGTGGCCCTTAATTGTGGTTACGTCAAACAAAGGGCTGAATAATGCTCGTGCGTCCCATACCTGCTTATATACGTCCTGAAGAACCAACACAACCCATTCATTTCCTGAGAGACACTCACTGTGACATCTCGTTATATGAAATAAATATTACAATTTAGAAGCATCATGCGCAGAATCTCATAGCTAAATGCGCAACTTTATAGGAAGAATCAACAAAAAAAGTCCAGAAATGGCCGCGAAAGACACAGGTGGAAACAAACATTTGATTTTCCACGTGAATGAGTCGGGTAAATAAGATCTCCGTGACGCCTTGGCCAATATTTGCTTAAGTTGGGATAAAAAAAAGACGTAAATAACATTCGGCATTTGAAAGTTTCAAATATTATAAAAATAGGCTTTTTGCAGTTATATATTCTCATTTTGTAAATGCATATTGTATATGTCAAGAGGCTTGCAGTGCATAAGTGAAAAGATATGATGATCTTAAAATCATTTATTTTTTATCACTATGTGGATTAAACGTTATTCAATAGGCTACATTAGATATTATATCTAACATATCTATTATTATTATATTATTCGTATCTATAAATAAAATATTTGTATTCAATCTTTGGTGTCGAAGAAAGTCAGTCCGTCTTCTTTAGGAAACACCATGACTTCAGAAGCATAATTCTCCTAATTCTTCACTTGAAATATAGGGCAATAATCACGCCACGTCTTGAAAATCGAGGCTAATGTGAGCGCGTGGAGTTCCCCTGATATGTCGCACGCATGGCTGTATGAGAACTATTTTCCAGCGTGACGTAACGCGTCCTCTGACCAATCGCTGTCGAGCTGAGGCTGATATTAAGAGAAAGTTTACAGTGAGTGAGGGTTACAGCGTTTTTTCATTTCTCACTGACATTTCCACTCGAAACGGGATTCAAACGTCACACAGTCTGGATCGTTTTAATTTTATCCAATCGCGAGGGCTTGAAAGTGCAGGATATTGATCAGAAGTCAGAAATATCCCGGTAAGTTAAGATCAAATACTGCATGTTTTCCCCCCACCGTCGCACGGCATACCTTCATTAGGAAAACACGTCTAAAACATTCATCTGTGACTGAAATTTCACTATGAATGCGTTTTTTTTTTTTATCACGAACCAACTAAATGATACCAAATCTAATAAATATTTAGTAGTATTAATTCGTAGCGAAATTAGTTTGGAATTTTTATAATCTTAATTAGGCTGTTTTCTTACAATTTATTAGACGTCAAATTTAAACGCAGATTTGAAATGGTTATTTTAGCGCGTGCAATGAATTACGTCACGACGCGTAAAGTAAAAATAACATTTTATTGCATTAAAAGCGCCTCTACGGAACGTAAATTAACATTATAATTAACTAAGAGAAAGAACATGTAGAAATTTCTCAATTTTTATGTCATAGGAATTAGAATTAATTTGTTTACTAAACATTTTTCTTCTTAGTAGTAATAATAATAATAATAATAGGGGTGGTATTTTTCATGTTGAATAAAGACATTTTTGTTATTATTCTAAAATAATAAACAACAATAAAAGGTAGTAACTAAATAAACGTCGTTGGTCCCCGATCTGTCGCCTATATTGATTTATAAAACAATCCGTTTCTTTTATCGATACACTCTTTTGTTCGTGTTCTCCTGGGGTATGACGTCAGTCCCGTTCCCTCCTCTAAAAAGTTTTCTCCACTCTGCCCAAGAGCGAAACAGCCACGAGATTAGGGATTACTTTTCACGACTTTGTATTAGCAGTTACTAATCCCAATTGGGCTAATTGCTTTGCGTGTAAAATTGCTATCTGCAGGGTTCTGTGATGTCGCTGGGTTTGAGTGGCCTGGAGGGAGAAGATGCCCCCTGAATTAGACCACATCCTAAATACACCTCATTAACAGAGGATTTACAAGTTATCTAAATGAGAAATCAACAGCCAGGGCACAATTACTAAGCTTTTGAGGGCATGCTTTTTGTCACTGACAAATTGGAACAACAACACTGGATTCTTTGCATCTTTATAATAAAATTGAAATGTTGAAATATTTTCAGGCGCATTATAGAGGAGCTCATCTGTGGAAATGTTTGCAGCAGTGCAGGCCCATACAGACACAGTGCTGGTCATTACACGTTAAGGCCTCTTTTATTATTATTATTATTATTATTATTATTAATGATAGTTGTCTCATTTTTATGACGCAGTCAGGGACGCAATGGTTTTCGGGCGCTCTCATACAGATATTTTATTGATGAAGACTTTTTCACAACTTTGCATCCGTCGGGAAAAGTGGGTGAAATGGATATCGTTTCTTTTAAATCCCATCAGGTCTCCAAACGACTCTACAGCCGAAAATACGGGCGCGGATTGCTTTATATCATATATAAATATATATTTATACACACCTTTGAACCCTGATGAGGACTGGATAGTGTCAGCCAATAATACATCATCATCTTTGTTCTCTTTAATGCTCCGACTATGTTTGTTTTTTCATTTAAAAGCTATTTTTTATGTATGATTTAATGGAATGTCGACCTGTTTTTTTTTTTTAAATTATTTGATTTTTATAACATGTTTTGTTTATAAGAATTTGTGTTCTGCTGCAAATCATATATATATATATATATATATATATATATATATATATATATATATATATATATATATATATATATATATATATATATAAATAAATGTGTGTATGTAAGTATATAAAATATATAAATAAATATATACATACATACACACACATTATATATATATATATATATATATATATATATATATATATATATACGCACTGAAAACAGCAATTCATAATAAAAATAATAAAAATAATTAGGTATAACTAGATTTCTAAACTAATTTGTAGCGGACAAATATGGGTATATATTATCAAAGCTTGAGACACACACACACACACACACACACACACAGGTTTGTTTTGCTATCTTAGTGAGTTGCAAAAAAATAATGGTTTTTATACTGTACAAACTAATTCTCTCCCCCTACACTCACTCTACTCCTACACTTGTCAGCATTTTGGCATTTTTAATAAAACATTTAGTATGTTCTTAAAGCTATTTTAAACGAGGACTCATGCCATGTCCTCATAAAACATGTTTAATTCGTAATGCCGGTGTAATACCCATGTCATTAAACAAATCTGTGTCCTCATAAATCATGAAAACAAGCACACACACGAAACAAAACAAAACAAACTAAAAAAAAAAGCAACAGACGTGAATTGTCTGTCGTTACAGACAGACTTTAGGATTTCAAAGCTAATTCGAATTAAAATGTTCACTATATCCTACTCGAGCTCCAGTGAATGTACCTCAGGGAGCAGTGAGTTCCGCATGATTATGATTTTTTTATTTGCACCTCTCAGCTGCACACAGAATGTCGTAAATGTCATCACTATGTGCGACTCCGATGAACAAGCCGTAAAATTAGTGAACGGTGAACAATTTCGGGGGTAAAAAAAAAAAAAAAAACCTCCGGCCACGTGGACACGGAGGTAACCTCCACGCGCAGATACGGCGCAAAAGCGCGTGAGTGTCAACAAAAGCACGTGGAGAGTGTTTGCGTTTGTTTTAGCCAGTCGCACCAGGGACCATTTGCAAGTGCACTTAATGCACAGAGCAAACAGGTTCTCCTTTCGAGTTCGCAGCTGTCAACAGGTCGCTTTCTTCCATCAGTGTCATCTCTCAGGACTAACGCAGCAAACAATCACGCAGAAATATACTGATTTTCGTGCGTTCACGCATTAGATGCGTTCAAATAAACCTCCCAGAACTACATTAATGCATATGCATAATCATCATCATCAAATACACTTGTTACTTATCACACAATTCGGGCCAAACTGTAATATAAAAACACACAAAAAGACACTAAAATGCATTTTGTGAGCGAGCTCGAGCCCAGCGGTGAGATTTCAGCAGTGCAGCAGCAACAGAATGGAGAATAAAGCAGTATTGAGTGAGTTGGAGAGGGGGCGCTCGGCGTTTGCGCGCGGGGACTGATTAGTTGGTTCAAAAGTGGCCTGTTTTCTGTTCTGGGATGGCAGAGGGTCAGTGCTTCTCTAATGGGCCAGTAAAGAGCTGCAACCGGGAACAGACACACTAAAGACATCAGTACTATCACCAATCAGCTTAGGTGTGTCTCTCTCTCCCTCTCTCTCTCGCGCGCTCTCTCTCTCTCTCTCTTCATGCGCCTTCACTTTCTCTCTCTCTCTCTCACTCACTCACTACACATGCGAGCACACACACACTCTCAGTCCCTGAGCAGTCCTGACATCTCCGCTCACTGTCAATCTGTGTCTCCTTCGCAGGGAATTTCCTTCCAGATAGAGGGACGCTGGAAACACATATATTTTGAGAAGAAATTACTATCGGAGAGCCATTGTTTAGTTCCCAGGTTCAGTGTTTCGCGCGGAAGGGCTCGGGCGGTGGAGCAGAATGCCTCAAAAAGGTGAGTACGCGTGCAAAAACTAAAAGTTAGTTGTTCTTGTGGGTTGCAGAATTTTATTGGAATGATCATTATTTATTATTTACATTAAGATTATTATTATTATTATTATTATTAATGGTGTTGGCCAAATCATAAAAATATAAACATGCCAGTTTTGTTAAACTAAATAAAGCCGCGCTCTCGGATTATGTTGTCTATTTTTTTTCTTTGTCTAATTTTTTAATGCAGAAAAGCGCTTCTGTGTGTGAAGAGTAAATATTAATCTGTGAGAGGAAAGAGTTTGGAGTCACATTAGGCCCGAGCTGTGTTTTTTTGCGGAGCACGGGAACGCACTGACCCGTTGAGGAAAGGTGTCAGTTTGATTCATCAGCCCGAATCGTTCATTATCCCGAGAATATTTATATTTAGCGTTTTTGTAATTGTAAACGCTTTTTTTTGTTGTGGTTGTGGTTGTTTAAAAATGTACAGGTAATAAGGTTTGATATTCTTAATCTAACGCACTGTCAAGACTAAAACTTTTTGCACAAATGAAATACTAAAAATCCTTACGCGAAGTAAATAATTCTTGGAGCATCCAGCGAACGCAGGCCTACTAGAGTTTTTTTTCTCTAGGACGCTCATGAACATCCACTAAATAAATGTAGCCCCAAAACACAAAAGATTTCCCCGTCGATGGCAGTATAAGATGATTAGGGCATGTTAATGTCAGATCCTTCAAAACTTCCCACTGCGCTTTTGTACGCGTACAGATGCGCGTCTGCATGAGAATGATGTTTATGGAGAACACCGTTTCCCGAATAAGCATGTTTAATTAAAGCAATTGTAGTTGAGGATTACACAAACGAAAGAAATGCAGATGAGATTCTAGTTAACCTCATAAACAACAACAACAGCCTGTATGGGACGTTAGATAAATCATTAACGGGAACACGCAGAGTGCGCGTACACAAAAACAATTAACATTTCTGTGATTAAGTGTGATTAAGAGTTTTAATCATCTCATTAGGCTTTAAAGGTATTCGGGTTGTATGTTAGACATAACATTTCTTTTTTAAAAAATATATTATTATTATTTTTTTAAAGATACGGCACTAAAATATCCCATGCATGGCAACTTCTCCACATATATATTTATATATTTAAAAATTAACTATTTAAATATAAATATTTTAATTGCATGCATATATATATATATATATATATATATAAATTGTACTTGTTAATAGGAAATTATAAACTGAAAATAAAAAGGTTTAACGAAAAATAATACTGAAGAAACAAATCCACAAAATGTTTTAACTTTTTATCGCACTTCAATGCAAAAGTTTCGAATGTTTAAATAGAAATGCACTGCTAAAGTTGTTCAATTTAAATGTTAAACGAGCTCTAAGTTCTTCGATCTTGGGAAGCGAGCGAATGGAGACGCGCGCACCGGTTTTGTTATTTCAGCGTCGGGAGAGAAAATGAAACGAAAGACTTTCCTTCCCTGGGCCCCTTTTTAGCAATGTCGCTGAATAGATCCTTTATTGCAATTGTTTTTTTCCCAATTGAGCACCCTACTGGGCTGTTGCATCCTTTTACAACCCCTAACAACGCGCGCAAACACCACATATTTATAACGCGAAATTACTTTTCTATTTCCCCCAAATCTCACCAACAGAAACACGCATTGGGGTTCGGGCACCGGGGTCATGGCCGTCAGGAAAGTGACAGTGGATGCTGTGTGTGTATGTGTGTGTGTGTGTGTGGATGGTCGTCTGGGGGGCAGGGTGCCCTCGGCTCTTTGTATTCGGGCAAGTATTGGTACGTTTGGTGGGAGGTTGTGTTGCTAGTTGCAGAGGCCGAGTTGTGCTGGCTGGGTTTGGGTATAGAAGGTAAAAGAGGCGCATTGTTGAGCTCCAGCAGGCTTTGTTAGGATCCTCTCACCCCCTCCGGTTCTCACTTTTCAGAGCACTGATGCGAAGTAGACAGCGTGTGTCACTGTACACTTTTGACGGGAAGATCTAAAGAGGAAGTTTTTCTCAGAAATTGAGATGTATTTATTCTCTACTTTATTTACCAGGCCAAATCAAACTCTTCTATGTGCGCAAAACTATTGACCAAACACGAGTCTAATATTACTCTTCTGCTCTATCCTATAGGAATGATCTAAATAGTCAGACGCAAATGAAGGGCTAAATTTTTAAACGGACAGTCAACTCTGTTAACAGGCAAGTTTTTAAAGCTGAAATTCCCTTAGAAAGGATTATTCCCAAATATACATCATTACGCGCTGAGATGCATAAACGAAACGACGCAACTGGTGCAAAAAAAGTGCAATAAAAAAAAAAACAACTGGATTTCACAACTAACCCTGTTTATTTTCTTTGTCATGAATAGAATACCATAACCAGCCCACGTGGGAATCAGGAGTGGCGTCCATGATGCAAAACAGTAAGTGCAATTATTATTATTATTAATAATAATAATATCTGTGTATTGTTAGGATTAACTATTTTAGATGGGGATGGGTTTTATTTATATTTTATCCCCCCACATTAAAGTTTGTGGATATTTAAAGGAAAATCCATGCAGAATGCATTTTACATATATGTGGAGCATAAATAAATGCATGGCTGATGGGGGAGGAGATGTTTATTTCTGCTCGAGTTGGTAACAAATAAATGCAGAGAATTTCCACAGAGGGCTTGACGGTCCCGAAACGGGACGCATGAAATAGTTTGATGATTCCAGGATTTTCTGTGCTTTTGCTTGAGGGGGAAAAAAAAAAACACGAGTTATGTTAGTTTGTAAACGGATGTTGCATTTCGTATACGATAAATGCTTGAGTTAGTTCTTGTGGGTTACGTAATGTAATATTTCTGACTCAAATAATTAATGATATAATTTATGATTGCACTTGTTTTTATGGTCTCGGATGTCTACGCCCTACTTTGTGCGAATCTTGACAGTATAAATTCGTATTTTAAAAAAACTATTTGGCCTGGAGATTCAGAAGTGATGTTTAAAATGCACGACATATGTTTCCCTATTAGTAGGGGAGCAATAAAATACAAGAGTCATTATGATCCAGATCTGTGGGGAATTATATGATTATTAAGACTTAACCTTTGAACTGTGAAATGACAGGCCGGGTCATGTTTCTGTGTGATGGTGACATCAATCAAATGGCTTCATTTGATAAACACTCACGCCTCCTTACGTTCAAGAGTCTATTAAACCCAACTAATCCAGGAATTATTGAAGACAGAGAGGATGACAGTGGATTATTCCACCGGATTTGGAGAGATTACCACACGTTTGTATCAGTGCTTAAATGAATCCGGTTCATTAAAATGAGTCCGATGACCAGGTTTTATTCACGACAAAATTCATGGGGTTTGTTACAAACAATATGACATACTTTTTTTCTTTTTTTTTTTTTTTTCAAAAAAAGAAGCTTTGTCAGATTTAATATGTTTAGGAACACACACACGTAGCTGGAAATAAAACCAAGCCTCCCTTGAAGGCAACGAGAGCAGAATCCGATTTTGTCTGCTACCCAAATGCGGACAGAAAGGGTCGTTTTATCATGCTACTATTTGTCGTGACGATGCGTTTTTCAAAAGCAGAGCGGTGTCATATAAAGTGACAGTCCTGCCACAAGTACTTCAGCTGATCTTTTCAATGAGCCTTCCATGCATGATCCGAGGCGACCTCCGCCTATTTCCAGAAATTAAGCTCAAACTTGACGTGCAGCTAGCTTTATTCTAAAGACAAATGTCAGGGAGGCTCATCATATTTTCCCCCCTCTTCTTCTTCTTCTATATTTGGAGCTTATTTATTGCTTAGGAGCTCGGGCTCCTGCAGTCAGACGAGAGAGGAGCAGAGAGCTAGAGCACACGCGCGCTCCGGGAGGCTTTTCGTAGGGATTCGCCTGCGTTTTTTCTCTCGCTTTCAATCGACTTTTCATCGGACTTTCACATCGCATCAAAGTACCGGTACGCGCTTTTCATATTCTACAGTGCTCGTGTTTGCAGCGTGTCGAACTTTGAATTACTTTGCACATTGTCGGACCGCTGCCGTGCGCTTTGCGGTAATTGGTCCGTTTCTGTTGTTCCTCGATGTTGACGTGTGCTTATTTGTTGTTGGTCTGAATGAGAGGCTCCGAACGCTGACGCACGGTCTCGTGGAAAGCCGTTCTCTTGAGGACAGTTTGATTATGAGAATTTCGGTTCACTTGAGCGGAGAGGTCGGTTCATCAGTCGATTCTGTGTGTCGATTGATTCGAGTCTGGTGCATGACGTTCCTGTGTTGATTTGTTGGGTACAGCGAGCATTCATAACTGCTCATTTAACAAATGCAAAACTTGGCGTGGCTTATTAACGATGCTGTAATTAATTAAAAAAAAAAATGCGTGTAAAGTTTCCCTCGCTGGTCGTTGTGCACGGTTATCGATCACGCTGACGTTGTGTTATATAACACGGACGGCGCGGTGCAAAAACTCCTTTTTTCCCTCTAATCCGACTGATCAAAGAAACGCTCCAAGACTCTGGACAATGGGACACCCATTGAGGGACTGTTTTCGAGGGGAAAGACGAGCCAATTTGTTATGTCTCCGTGTGCCACAGGTCACAGCGGCGTCAACCAGCTCGGCGGGGTGTTTGTGAACGGCAGACCGTTACCGGACTCCACCAGACAGAAGATCGTCGAACTCGCTCACAGCGGAGCGCGACCCTGCGACATCTCCAGGATTCTGCAGGTGACCCTGAAGCCCATTTTCTACATCCGGGTCCTGCTGGAATAATTATACAGCCATATCACGGTCCGGCTTGCAAATAGCACAGCTAAACCAAACTAAATGACAACAAACTACAAAGCGTTTTCAAGATACTAACCCGTTGTTTTGCTCAGCAAACAAGCAAACGCTAATGTAAAGTGTGACCCTAATTACTTTTAAACGTAAATGAAATCATCCTAGCAATTTTAAGGCATATTTTCTGTGTTTATAGACCCATGATGATGCAAAAGTCCAACTGGACAATAAGAACGTAAGCGTATAATTGTTTGAAGTACATTACTTTATTTCAATTTAGTCTTAAATAATGTATGTGAATTGTGTATATTGCTGTCCATTCAGGTGTCCAATGGGTGCGTGAGTAAGATTCTGGGGAGATATTATGAGACCGGCTCCATCCGACCACGAGCCATCGGAGGCAGCAAACCGAGGGTAGCGACACCTGAAGTGGTCGGCAAAATAGCGCAGTACAAGAGGGAGTGTCCCTCTATCTTTGCCTGGGAAATTCGTGACAGACTGTTGTCTGAGGGGGTGTGCACCAACGATAACATACCCAGCGTAAGTGCATCATTTCATCGAGCTTCTTACGTCAATAAATGAAATCATGCGGTCAATGCATTTCTTAATGGTCAAATAAGAATGCATGTATTATCAGCTGGAACGAAAATAATGATTTCTGCATTTATCCATGTCGCGAACGGGTGTAAATACCGATGGCATTTATGGACAGAGCTGTGATGGAACGGAATGAAATAAAACGGCTCGACCGACTGGCTTCTTTATACCTTTCAGGTGTCGTCGATAAATCGAGTCCTACGCAACCTGGCTAGCGAAAAGCAACAGATGGGTGCAGATGGCATGTACGACAAGCTGAGAATGCTCAACGGGCAGACCGGCACGTGGGGGACGCGCCCGGGATGGTACCCTGGTACGTCTGTGCCAGGACAAGCAAATCAAGGTGAGACAGTCTAAAAGCAATAAGAGCATCACTGTCATGAGAGAAATGATAATAACACCAACATAAAGGCACAGCAGCAACAAAAACATAATGTTAAATAATAATAAAAGATTTAAATATTTTGTTATTTATAGTAAAAAATAACATTAATATTTTTTCTTAATTTTCATATACTATAAATTATAGTGTATATTAAATTATTATTTAAAGATAATAAATTAATAAAGGATATGGTACATAATGCATATCTTGTACATTATATTTTTATTGACAAAAACTGTAGTCAGCAACAAACAAAACAACTGCAGCAAAAAATAATAAAATAAAATAATATTAATTAATAATCTTAAAAGATTTTAATAATGTATTATAATAAAATAATATTAATATTTTTATTATCCAATTTCCATGCTATAATATTAATACTGAACTTATACTAAAATATACAATAAAGTACACTATATATTAAATTATTATTTAAAAACACTAAATTAATGAAGTATACGGTACTTGATGCATATATTATACATTACTATTTTCAACAAAGTAAATACTCTAGTCAGCAACAACAAATCAACTGCAGCAAAACATAATTATAAAAATATAAAATAATAATATTATATATTTATAATAAAAATAATATTAAAATTTTTTATCCCATTTTCATCCTATAATATTCATACTGAATTTATATTAAAATATACAATATATTAAATTATTTAAAAAAAACTAAATTAATAAAGAATACGGTACATAATACATATATTGTACATTTTTAATGACGTAAATACTTTTGTCAGATTTTTGAATATTTTAATAATTTATTTTCTAATAAAAATATGAATCTTTTTTAATATCATCCCATTTTCATACTATAATATTCATACTGAATTTATAAAAGTATATTATATGTTAAATCGTAATTTAAAAACAATAAATTAATAAAGTAGATAATGCATATATTCTACATTATTATTTCTAACAACATAAATACTGCATTATTTTATTATGAACTAATAGTATTAATTTATTTGTTCTGAATTTTCATTTACAATGATGTAGGAAATCTCTTGCAGTCATTAGGTGTATATGTCAATCCATCTGGAGACGCATTAGATTAATATACAGAATGCAGAATTGCGTGCCATTGACATGCTTGGATGAGAAAAGGCCACTCATTAATTGAGGAGTTAATCGCTCATTTCAATACGGCTTCTGTCTGGGTCTTGGATCTGCGTGACTAGGAGCAGAGTTTTCGGCGGAGGTGTCCATGCGGTACCACCTGCCCCCTCCCCCTGCCAGTGCCCTCACATCATTTGCGCCCCATGGGGAGTGAGAGAAAAGCACTGTGCGTCCCGGGACAAAAGATGTTTCTGTCACATGCAAGAATTTGTGACAGGCACAGCTCTGTCTCTCTGTAATTGCTCATTAGAGGTTGTTTTTTTTGAGGGAGAGAAAGAACATGTACAGGCTTTTGGCTAGAGGAGACAATGATAAAAAGTTGAGTTGATGAATCGTTAGTTTCTAATCAGGTTGACGAATCCTTCACAGTAACACGATCTGAGAGCATTAATGTTAAACAAGAAAAACGCAAGCGATTGCATGTATGACAGTTGAAAATACTCACTCTCGTGTCATTTTGAATGAGACTTTAAAGACTCTGACATTGTATTTTTGTTCTTTTTGGAGCTTAAATGGCTTGATTATGAACGGACACATGATTTCTACCTTAAAAATAACAGCATACGGGTTAGAAATGACAAAATTTCAGCCTGGAGAGACTTTTCCCAACTCATCCTAACCAAGAAAGCAAAGGTCTTTCAATGGTCATCATCTCCTGTTGAACGTATATAAATCCTAACTGGCGTTTAACAGGCCTGGCCTGGGGTTCTTTGATTAATGACAGTGGTGTGTAGAGGTTAACATACTGAACTGAAAGGTCTGTTGACTAGATCCTTGTGTTATACAATGCTGAGCACTGCACGCCTCTTTTTGTTGTTCCTTTCCAATTGTGCCCTCGGGAGAATTTGAGCCTGGCAGCCCATCTCTGTCTGCACAGTTTAATGGTTCCCCTCATTCTTCTGCTGGTATTGTGTCATTGAGAAAAGCAGCTCTCTATTCAAGTGTTGGTGGTCACCTCAATAGGTCCCTGGACACCCATACGGTGAATAGCACTAAGAATCCCTATACATTATATGTGCAGTGTATGAAAACATCCAAGAGAACCTGAGGATGATTCAATGCGTTTCTTTTAGTACTTTGTTGCGGAACTATGGAGACAAAGCTGACAACTCTTGTCTCAAGTCTTTGGGTGTATTCACACCAAATGCTAATTTTCCATCTGAAATTAGACTATAATATAATATAATAAAAAATTATTAATTATTTTATTTATTTATACTATATATTTTTAATTAATATTTTGCATGCATTAAAATAAATAAACAAAATAATTTTATTTTTGTTAATTTTATTAGTCATATTTATGTATTCAGATCAATATATATATATATTATAAATATATATAGATCTGAATACATAAATATGACTAATAAAATTAACAAAAATAAAATTATTTTGTTATTTTGTAATTTATAATATAATGATACATTTATTTAGTTTTTTTGTATTTTATATTTTATTATATTATAAAATACAAAATAACAAAATTTTATTATTTATTTTATTATTAGTCATTTTGTATGCTTTCAAAAAATATATATAATGATTTAAATGCATTCAAAATACGAATGCATTAAATAATAATAAAAAAAAAATAAAATAGTTAGAAAATTTCTAATACTTTTTTGTCATTTATTCACATGCAACTCAGTGGAGTTATTTTTAATTAAAACTAAAGCTATTAAAAATTGTTTTCAGTAATTGAAATAAAGCTGAAGTAAAATAAAATCAATTAAAAAAAGCTTAAGCTTATACTTTGATTAGAAATATTGCTTTATACAACTTTAATAGATACATTTAAGTTAAAGTATATGACTAAAAATCAAAACAGACAAAAAAATAAAGCTAAATAGAAATATTTCTTTAAAAAAATATATAAAAAATAAAACTAAAAAAAATGACAACAACATGCAGATAACAATTACTAAAACCTAAGCTGAAAATACAAAGAAAAATGAAAATATAAATATAAAATCTAATTCAAAATGTTAATAAAAACTATAATATTGTATAAATAATACTAAAATAACATGGATGCAACTCAAGGTAATGCAAAAAGTGGTTTGCGTGATCTTTCTACAATTGTCACTTTTTTTGCAGAAGGTTGCCAGCAGCAGGACAACAGCGGCGAGAACACCAACTCCATCAGCTCAAACGGCGAGGACTCAGACGAGACTCAAATGCGGCTGCAATTGAAACGAAAGCTGCAAAGAAACCGAACGTCGTTCACTCAGGAGCAAATCGAAGCCCTGGAAAAAGGTATGCATTAACAACGCACGTCTCGCACGTCAAGCTGAGGTTCAAAGAATCACGTTTGTTTTCACATCGGTTTTAGAGTTTGAAAGAACGCACTATCCAGATGTTTTCGCAAGAGAAAGACTTGCAGCCAAAATTGACCTTCCGGAAGCTAGAATACAGGTGAGAATACGGTAATAGTTCAATCTCAACACCATACCAACTAATGCATGTACAATATTACTATTGTTTACATCTATGCTGACCTTCTCTGTGTCTGCAGGTATGGTTCTCAAACAGAAGAGCGAAATGGAGGAGGGAAGAGAAGCTGAGGAACCAACGACGACAAGCCAGCAATTCCTCCAGTCACATTCCCATCAGCAGCAGTTTCAACACGAGCGTCTACCAGGCAATCCCACAACCCACCACTCCTGGTAAATAGCATACATCAACCTAAATTCTAAGGATTTTCAGTGCAAACATAGCTGGATTTTAAACGGAATCGATGCTTAGTTCTGTCATGACACTCTAGATGGCGCAGGCTGATGCGTCCTTAACGCAAGCCGATGATATTTACAGCATTAACTACTTGGCAATGAGCTGGAATAAACATTTAAATACTTTGATGTTAACTGAAATAAAGATTAAATACAATAAAATAGTTACAGGTGCACTATGTAATATTTAGCGCTTAAAACAAATCTGTATAAATTTTGCAGAAGAAGACTGTTTGGGTTGTGTTTTGGCTCTGCGTGACTGTGCAGATGAATCTGGTTATCTTATTGCTCATAAAACATTCACGACTAGACTTAAGAGATATAACCAGTTTAGATGGAAAGGATCTCAAGCTCAACCAACGTCAGTACCAAGTGCTGAAATTTTAAAAATGAGACGATACCAGCATTTTCCCCTCTTATTTTTTCTTAAACACCTCTGATTGGCCATTGTGGTCACACGCTCAACAGATATGTCTGTGATTGGCTACAATGATCAACGCTTCAAAAACATGTTGTAAATAGTCATCAATGACGAGTGCGAACACAGATACACCCGGGAGCGTTTGAAAGCAGGCGTCTATCAGCAGATCCCTAATATATCTGTTAATAGACGCCTGCTTTCAAACGCTCCCGTGTGTTTCTGTGCCCAGCACTCGGTGATGACGTGTTTTTGAAGCGTTGATCATTGTAGCCAATCGCAGACATATCTGTTGAGCGTGTGTGAACACAATGGTCAATCAGAGGTGGTTAAGAATCCTCTTAAAAGTGCTCAAAATGCTCGTCACATTTTCTTGATACTGAAATTGGTACTTTTGACAACACTAGTGGCAATTAATAGACACAGTACTTCTTTAAAAATAAATACATTTTTGCCATCTCTGAAAAGCCATGTTTATGTTGATGCTTGTTTTATTACAAGATCAGTTGCGTTCTCTTTTTGCCAGCAGACTCTCCTCTGTTTGGGCTTAAAAAAAAAACAACAAAAAAAAACAGTTGATCCTGGAGGTTTTCAACCTTTCTTTCACCCGCCAAACTCTCTATTTACGAATATGACGAAACACACACGGGCGAGAGACGGATGTACGCAATTTCTCGCCAAAACCATCCTGCTACAAATACTTATAATTAGGCTTACCATAGTGAATCAGGGTGAGACAAAAACACATTTTGGAAGAAGAATTAATGATGTAATGATGTTTTGAACAAAACAGTTGCATAGTGTACGTTTAAAAAACTTTCAACTAATCGAAAATTTGAATTTCAAAATGAGTTTAAGTTGAAGCACTAAAATGATTAACTGGAAATAAATGAATGAAATGACTAAAAACCATTTACCATTTTTCTTTACCAGTGTCCTTCACGACAGGGTCAATGCTGGGCCGTTCAGACACGGCTCTGACCAACACGTACACGGGTTTGCCTCCGATGCCCAGCTTCACGATGGCTAACAACCTGCCTATGCAAGTGAGTAACGTCACAAACACGTGTTTCCTCCTCTACCCTTGATAACTGGATTAATGTGCTGTGTGCGATGCTTCCTTGAGTGTCTCCCATTCCATCACCCAAGTCAAACTATACTGACACGTTTAACTCAAACTCCTCTGTGTTATAGAAACTACAGTTGTGCCTGTAGATATAAAATCTATATTTATATACATATATTCTTGTTTTTTATAGCCAAGCCAGACATCTTCCTATTCCTGCATGCTGCCCACCAGT
This sequence comes from Zacco platypus, assembly GCA_038088235.1. Lineage (NCBI taxonomy): Eukaryota > Metazoa > Chordata > Actinopteri > Cypriniformes > Xenocyprididae > Zacco > Zacco platypus. Next base: position 41,503,442 of record CM076085.1, on the reverse strand, counting down.
CCGTCCGTGAATGGGCGAAGCTACGACACATACACACCCCCTCATATGCAGGCACACATGAACAGCCAAACAATGGCAACTTCTGGTACCACCTCAACAGGTAGGCAGAATAAGTTCATTGTGCGAGTAACAAACTCACCCTTGATCAAATAGCACATTCATGCTACTGTTCAAAAGTTTGGGGTCAGATCAAAAATGACTGTAAAGATATTTATAATTAGGGCTTGACATTAACACCCGCCGACCGCAGGTGGAGTTCAGCAGTGTCCTATAGATAATATATACATTTTCCAATTGGAGTCTTTTAAAAAGGCATCTGGAATAAGTGCAATGTAGTGTTGTCAAAAATATTAATTTTCTGATCGATATTGAAATATCTAAAACACTTCCAATACTCATTTTCTGCAGCATAGACGCACAATACCAGCTGCTCGCTCTTTCATCTCTCCGACAGCGAGTGACACAGAAAACCCTCCTCCGCTCACTCACTCGCTTCATTTACTCCGGATGAATATTGTTGCCATTAAAGGGCTTGAATTTCAGCATGGGATTGCGCATAATTTTACCGCAAATTTTGCGCTCACAACCAAAGTCCGCCACATAAAGATGCCTCTCAGGACTAAATTGAGTTGTTTTTCGCTAAATATTGTGCTGAAACAGTCAAATACACACAAAATAATGTCAAAATTGGCGAGTATTGACGTAAATATAGAGTTGTAAGTGCAAAACAGAACAAACAGAACAAACAGTTGAGAAGGAAAACACGTGTAACAGTATAATGGATCTGAGCGTCAGTTCTTAAAGTGACAGCAGCCTAATATTCCTAATATATAGACATGGCATCAATGTCAAAAATTGTGGCCAGTGAAAATGCTGAGTGGCTAGTGACTTTGGAAAACCACGAGCCACATGAACACGCTGTTCTTCTGAACTTTCTATTTGTCAAGGAATCCTAATCATGTTTTCCACAAAAATATGAAGCCGTTTTTAACATCGATAATAATCAGAAATGTTTCTTGAGCATCAAATCAGCATATTAAAATGATTTCTGAAGGATCATGTGACTCAAGACTGGAGTAATGATTAATTACAATTTAATATTTCACAATAGTACCGTTTTTACTGTATTTTTGATCAAATAAATGCAGCCATGGGGAGCGTAAGAGACTTTCAAAAACAAACAAGCGTTTGAACAGTAGCGTATATGCATACACTCTGTTACCAATTTGTTCACGTTTGTGTATGTATTTCCTGATCGTTCCATTTAATTTTAAAATGCATGATTTTGTACATCTAAAATTGTCTTTCTTTGTTCCTCACCCATTTTGTGTAACATTTCTTAGCATTAACACTTTAAAAACCACACACGCATCCTTTTCAATGTCTAATTTTAATTTCATTACTTCTTTAATCATCACATTTGTTTAAAATATGATAATGCTCAGTGGACAGCACAGGTTCATGCATAACACCGAAGCGTAAAGTTTGAAAAGGAACGCGTCTCTGACCCATATCTGACCTCTCTCTATTTACAGGACTCATCTCTCCTGGAGTGTCTGTCCCTGTCCAAGTTCCCGGAACTGAGCCAGACATGTCTCAGTACTGGTCAAGATTACAGTAAAGAAAAGAGTTACTTCGCCCTTTGACTTCCACACAGAGACTAAGAGAGAACCTGGACCTCAGCAACAGTATTTTCACTAACACACAGACAGACAGACACACACAAACAAACACGGGGACGAACTCTTTGCGGCACTACCTTTAAGAGGAAAAACTGACACTAGAGAGACTTTAACGGAACAAAACGCAACAAACCTCTGCTACATCCACATTTTTTTTGTTGTATTTGTACATTTACATGTAAAGAGGAAAAGACGATTCAACAGCCAAAAGATATGTTGATCTCGCATCCATCTGAAATGGTGGAGAACAACATACTGGGACTGTTTTCTGCTGCGCTAATATCAGGATTACGGATCAGACTTCATACAGGCTCATATCAAACCGGTGAAGCAGAAACATACCAAGAGGAGACGCCTATTAGAGTTACCGGCTATAAGGACGAAGCTCGAATCAACCCACAACGGCTTCAGTTGACGACATACTATTGTACCTACAAAAGGAACAACAGCCATTATGTAAATTAGTGAGTACTTTATAATTATGTACGAGGGTTTGGAGAGTCTGAGGCCGTTTGCGCTTGATCATTTATTGGGACGTTATAGTACGGTAGACTTCGGCATCAAACTAACAGTCATCCATTCTGCTACTGTCCAATTGTAAGTATTTGTTTTCCCTAGAAAGTTCCTCTCGGAATTATCGCGGAACATAAATATATTCTTATTTGTATTGCCCCGAGAAAAATCTTTGTTTTATACAGATTTTCATGCATCATTTAAAAAAAAAAAAAGAAAAGGAAAAACATTTCTTTTAGGTCAGGTACAAGTTGTCTATTAGGTATAGTTGTATTATAGTGTCCTACGGTCAAATAATTTTGTGAGACTAGAAATATTTAATTCCAATAATTATGATTAAAAACGCTTGACAGATTTTTTTTTGTTTTTTTTTTTAAAAGAAAAACGTAAGTGTTTGGCAGTTGTTTACAAGTACATATCAGACTTAAACCATTGTTGATTGTAAAAACAGACCAAAGCCTTTGTATTTCATCTATTACACAACAATCTTAATCTTCTCTCTCTCTTTTTTTTTAATCGTTAGTCTTGTGTTGCTACATTTTGTAAAGGAAAAAAAAGTCGTTTTACATTCTAGTACACTGGCTTCTCGTATATTCGACTGCGGCTTAATCACGCAGTCATTTATTTATGATCGACGACCATTCGTGGTTTTAAAAACATCTCTTGAATTTTGCGTTTTTGTTGTGTACCTGAAACATGAACACTTGTAATGTTTTTTTTTGTGTCAGAGCAATGCTTTGGAAAACGAAAGGTCTACCCTGTCTTGCAGATATTTCAATTTAACTTTATTTAAAAGCTTTCTAAATGTATTTTGTGAAAACTATTAAAACATTTTGTACAGTATTTGTTTCTGTCTGTGTGAATTTCCAAAACCCACAACCGGCTCGGGACGACGCATCCTTTTCGAAAGTATTATTTATAATTGAAAACATGACCACAAACTACCCATTTAAAGACACGTCGGCATGTCAAAACCTCTCTCTTCTCTCCACATACCTCATAACCACCAAAGAGCTCGTGAACAAAGGCACCAGCCGACTCCACACAACTCAGACATCACAAAAACACACCACAATAGAAAAGGCCTATGCCATTCAGCACTGCCAGCTCTTGTTTTGGTAGAGTTACGATGGTCTAAAAGGAAGAGAAAAAAAAAAAGCGAGCGAGCGAGCGCGGGGGGTGGAGAGAGGGGGAAGAAACCAGAAGAATAAAGCGGTCCGAGCGAGCTCAGGGTGAGCGGAGGGAGAGATGAAGCGATTGTGTGGCAGAATGAGTTATTTTGCTTCACTTGCTGTCTCAGCGGGAGGGCCGAGGGGAGAGAAAGTGTCCGTGTGGAAGGGTTTTTGGGGGTGGTAGGTCGGTCCTGACGTTAGCCGGGTCAGGTACTGGCCGATGGGACTGTCTCTCAAAGACAGCAATGGAAAGTGAAAAAGATGGAGAGTTATTCTTGGACAAAACTCTTCTATTTCACTGCCAAAAAAAAGAGTATCAGTCTTATTATTTTGTACATGCATTTACAAGCTCAACTTAATTGAATATTAAAAAAACTCATGACTATTTAAGTGCACTGCAATAAATAAATAAATAAAAGTCGTGAAAACTAGGTGGTCATTGCTGTTCCAATTCAAAATAAAAACCTAATTTGGGAACCTAAATCGCTAAAAGCGTATGACATCAGAATATGCTGCTGTTTCCTTCAAATTTTTTCTATGGGGTTTTATATGGAAACTTGTTTCTGCCACTAAATAAAAAGTAAAAAAGGTAATTGTGACTTTTTATCTCACAAAAGTCATCTCAGAATTGACCCTTCGCAAGCCATGTCGGACAAGCCATGCGCTCTCATACATCCCGGAGAAATATATATGAAATAGCTTCATATTTAAAATATTGTAATTTTTTAAAGAAGTTTAAACGGTAAATAGCGTCTAGTGTGTCTTTAATGTGTCGTGACAGATCGCTGTAGCTCCTCGTGAACCGATCATCTCTTCACACTAGTTAATTTATAGCATCAAATAAACATGAATGAACATCAGAAGGAATGTTGTTTCAAGCGTGGAAAGACGTGAGGACACACAATTTTTCAAGTTCAAGTTCACCAACGTTAATCTACTAACTCCCCTGACTGCTTTGTTGGACAAAATGGCGGATTCGGGGTTATGATTGGTCAGATCGCCTGTCAATCAAACTGCCGGCGAAGAGTCAATTGCGAGTTTATATCCCAATTCGGAAAAATAGTCAGAATTACGAGATGTAAACTAGAAGAATAAAGCGGTCCGAGCTATGAAACATTAATGTGTGTCTAAAAACATACATGCATGCTTTCACGGGCAGCTTTATTCATCAGCAGGAATGAAAAATTTGTGCATGCATGCATTTTTAATTACAAATAGATACATTTTCCCATAGAGTCAAGCAGGATCATGTCAGAACGTCAATTTATGTCGAGTATTATAAATGCAAAAGGATCTTATTATAATTAAATTTTAAATAAACGCAATATCTTACTGTGGAGCCTAAAAAAATGAATCGTGATAAGAAATAATTTAGAGATAATTCTAAAAACTTACCATTATTTTCAATAGTGATTCCCATTGACAGCAGTTTTACAGTATTAAAATAAATCATAATTGCAAAATTAAAAAAAAACATAAAACCCAGCATAAATTAAAAGCAGATTAAATAAATAGAAAAAAAATATCTTACTATGATGTATAGAAAAACGAACTGATTTTCAGGGAGAATTTTGTGTGTTATTATAAACAGGGCAGAAACATAAAAACAAAAGAGAAACTGAAATTTCGTGGCAACTCACAGAAATTAGTGTTTACAAAGGCATCACTAAAGCAAAAGAAAGTAAGTATCTGTGACTTTAAATTTACTTTACGGCCGTAAAAGAGTTCATTCTATGTGAATGTGTGTAGTATGAATGTAATCCGAACGTACTACATCCGCCATGTTGTCATTTTTCACGTGACCGACCAGCGTCAGTTACATCGCTTCACCTCCATTCATAAATCCTCTCCCGTGGCCTCATGGGATAGTAAAGTGTCCATCAAATGCACACTTTAGAATCTCGCCGGTGGTAGTAGTAGGTCTACTAAAATAGATTTTCATGCTTCAAAGCATTATTTGTCACATATTCTCCATTGTTGCAGAAATTCTCTTCCCAGTCTGTCAGTGACTCTCTGTTTAGTTCCTGTCTTCACGAAGAAGCACAATGCTCTCTAATTGGTCAGCTGAACCAGTGTGTTATGATTGGTTAAGGGCTTCGAGTTTGGTTAATGTCCCGCCCCTTACCATAACCGCGAGTTTCTCAACTAACTCAAGCAGGCCCCGCCCCTTTATTTTGCGTCGCCTTGGGCGGGAATCAGTGGCGGCATTTCACAAAAGCCAAGGGTACAATTCCTTCTGGCCACACAACAACGAAATTCCCAAGTAATCATATTATATCGTAAAATGTGGACAAAAATCCACCACACTAAAAGAATGGCCGAGCACAGACTATACAAAATCAATGCAAATTCCAAAGCAGCCCTAAGCTTACACCGTAACCTAACCAGACACCACACTGCCCCTAGTGGAAATAATTTCAATGAGGAACATTGTGACGTGTTCGTTCCCGGAAGAAAACTTAAGACTTCAATGGAGGCGTTTCAGGGAGTTCAGAAACAGTGACACTGACATAGAGAATAACTCCCGCCGGAGGGACTTTGTAACTTTTCAGACCTTTTTCATGCTCAAACAGCGGCATTACACACTAAATAATATGTAAATGATATATTATACATAATATATATAATAAAATGTAATATATATATCTATAGCATAATAGGAGCCCTTTAATTAACGGCTATAGATGCTATTTACACTAAGTGACAATAGCAGCATTTTCTTAGCGATATACTATTTATGAAAATAGTGATAGATTCTATTTACACCATGTAAAAATATCAGTTCTTTGCAATAAGAGTAAATAGTAGCCTAGTTAGATGCTATCTGTGGTCTGCTTTATATTGGCAGATACTATTTGTATCTCAGTGTTTTTGTACATTAACAGGATGCAATAATATCAGAGTGCAAATTATTATTATTTACTAAAATTATTATTATTATTTATTAAAATTATTAAATGGATGCTGCCTTATTGGGAGAATAAAAACCCTCCCTACACCATCCCCTAACCGTACACAATAAACAATTTTAATATTTAATTTATTCAATTTTAATTTTTACTGAAAATAGATCTGAGTTCGGCAAAAGGCGGATTTGAATCCGTGTCAATCGCGTTAAATGGCAAGTCTGCGAGCTTTACTCGCTACCGCTGCTAATTTTGTGCATTTGTTTTAACCTTTGTGTTATGTTACGGGTCAATTTGACCCGTAGATTTTCTAGTTGTTGGAAATACTGGTTAACCTATGTTTTTTTTTCTTGATATTTTGTGACTTTTTCTCATTTATCATCAGGAACACGCATGCAAAGTTTCAACATGCTGGTGTTTTTTGACATATACAAACAAAATTACTGTTACGTTCGTGATGTTCACCGGGTCAATTTGACCCGCAAATTTTAACGCTCTAAAGTAACTGTACTGACCCAAATTAATAATATTTCTTGGTTATATTTTATTTTATTACTACCTTATGAAGCTAAAAAAATTAGGTTTTCCACACTTATTTCAATACAGAAAAATGTTTTAACCAGCAGCATGTGTGTGAAGCTCATATGCAGAAAACACACATTTGCTTTGTGCTCATCATGTCAGAAGAAACTTCTTGACTTTATGAAATGAGTTTACAAAACAGCCAACTTAGGAAAAGTGATTATTTTCATTATACAGCTACATTTAATTGTTCAGTTATGATGTTCTAAGAAAAAAAAGTAAAAAAAAATGTATTTATTGTATTCAAAAATGTACTGTTCATTTTTAAAAAATGGTTAAAAAACATTTTCATTAAATCATATCTTCAGATATATATTTTTTTTAAATATTTGACAATGTTGAAATTAAAAGTTTACAGTTTGTACCTGAATCTGTTGTTTTTCATAGTGTTATTTTTGAGGAATTGTATCGAATCCAATTAGGGTCAATTTGACCCGCTTCATAACGAGTGGACACAGAAATCCAACAGCGCATAAGGGTTAAAACTTGAGCGGCCCATCCAAACATTGCTGGGCGGAGCTAGTGTTAATAGCGTTTAGTGTAAATAGACACTCCGTTAATTAATCACATCCTCACATCCCAACTTTATGAACCTGAAGTAATCACACAGCTTGAAAGAATGTTCAGAAATCAATCAAAAAAACAAACATATGTAAAATATGAAGGATGAGTAGAAAACATTTTCTGCCACAAAGCCGAATAAAAACATGACATTTATTACATTTTGTAGAAACTTTATTGACGGCAAATATTCCGAATAAACACCAGGAAGCCATGAAAAGACACCGGTAGCCAAATTACGTTATCGTTATTTGTGTCACGTTCTCGCTTTACCCAAAGACAGCAACAGGTACTTGTGACACTGAGTATCACTGTCTTGTATGTAGTTACTAAACGCCGTGCCATCTTAATCTCTTTCACTAATATTCAAGTAACCGTGTCAGTGCAGGTGCGACTGTAACCTAGTGTTGGCGTAGCGCAGCTCCAGCGCTCTCCTGCCCTTGAACATCACAGGGGTGGAGGTGGGAATGGGAGGGGGAGGGTGCAGGAGGGATGGGAATCCGCTAGAAATCTAGGTGCTTGTTGCCTGTGGCAGTGGTACCACATCCTGCTGCCAGTTCTGTTTTACTCACTCGACTCACCGTCTCTGACAGGTCTGGAGGCAAATGCAGTCTCTGAAAGAGAGAGAGAGAGAGGATGTAAGAATAATGTGGAGGGCAAGTGGCAAATGCAAAACAAACCTTTCACGGTACATTGGTATCAGATGGTAATACAGTGGTATTTTAGTGTGAACCATTATATTGATTGAATTACTGTTTTCAAGCAGCTGAAAAGGCTCTTCTGCTCACCAAAACTGGTGAAAAAAATCAAATAAAATGTTTACAATTTAAAAAGAACTTTTCTGTTTGAATATATTTTAAAATGTAATTCATTCCTGTGGATTTTCAGCATCAGTCTTCGGCGTCACATCATATCACGTCACATAATATGCTGATTTGCGACAATCATTTCTAGAGAGGCATTTATTTTCAATAAATATGGAAAAAAAAAAGTGAAAAGTGGAATTAAAGTGCCTAACGGGGCATA
>CM076085.1:41435000-41490000 GCA_038088235.1 Zacco platypus | reverse complement strand
CTGACATTAAGCTTGTGTCTTCACTTTTCACCAAGCTTTGCATTTCATAAGCAAAATGTTAAATGATGCATGTAAGCAAACTGTAGTTTAAACATGCTAAATATTCCATGCAATAACATTGCACATGTCCAGAAGCCTTTTCGTTTGACAGACACGCACAGATTTTCCAGCGCAGTACTTCTTATTTTTAAACGCTGATGAAATTCTTCAGAGGCACATACATGTTCGAGGGCGACGGGAGAGGTTACTGAAGACCAGCTTAGTCTAACTGGAACCATTATTACATGTTATTTTCTTCTTTCACACTGATCACAATGACAGTGTAATATGAGTCTTCGAAGACCACCACCTCACTATCTACCATTTCCTTCATTTCCTGAAAGTCGAGCATTATGTACTTTTACCTAGCATTAAGAGACATTATGAGATTGTTCAAGAAACAATGCTGTAATCATTACAAAAAGTTTTTCTTTCCCGTATGGCTTCTTATACTGTGTGTGTGTATATATATATACATATGTGATATTTTTCTTTTTCTGCAAAAATGCCAAGAATCTATGTTTTTCTGTCAATATGGGGAGCTATGTGTTAATGTGGAAAAAAATGAACTTAAATGATTTTAGCAAATGGCTGCAATAAAACAGAGAGTGAAAAATTTAAGGGGGTCTGAATACTTTCCGTACCCACTGTATATATAAATATATATATACATACATACATATGCATTAGTGCTGTCCAAACACTTTTAATCACGATTAATTGCATCTAAAATAAAAGTTTGTGTTCATATAGTATGTGTGTATATTACATATACATATACATATATATATACAGTACTGTGCAAAAGTTTTAGGCAGGTGTGAAAAAATGCTGTAAAGTAAGAATGCTTTCAAAAATAAACTTGGTAATAGATTATATTTATCAATTAACAAAATGCAAAGTGAGTGAACAGAAGAAAAATCTAAATCAAATCCATATTTGGTGTGACCACCCTTTACCTTCAAAACAGCATCAATTCTTCAAGGTAAACTTGCACAAAGTCAGGGATTTTGTAGGCATATAGTTAGGTGTATGATTAAACAATTATACCAAACAGGTGCTAATGATCATCAATTCAATATGTAGGTTGAAACACAATCATTAACTGAAACAGAAACAGCTGTGTAGGAGGAATAAAACTGGGTGAGGAACAGCCAAACTCAGCTAACAAGGTGAGGTTGCTGAAGACAGTTTACTGTCAAAAGTCATACACCATGGCAAGACTGAGCACAGCAACAAGACACAAGGTAGTTATACTGCATCAGCAAGGTCTCTCCCAGGCAGAAATTTCAAGGCAGACAGGGGTTTCCAGATGTGCTGTCCAAGCTCTTTTGAAGAAGCACAAAGAAACAGGCAACGTTGAGGACCGTAGACGCAGTGGTCGGCCAAGGAAACTTACTGCAGCAGATGAAAGACACATCATGCTTACTTCCCTTCGCAATCGGAAGATGTCGAGCAGTGCCATTAGCTCAGAATTGGCAGAAAACAGTGGGACCCTGGTACACCCATCTACTGTCCGGAGAAGTCTGGTCAGAAGTGGCCTTCATGGAAGACTTGCGGCCAAAAAGCCATACCTCCGACGTGGAAACAAGGCCAAGCGACTCAACTATGCACGAAAACACAGGAACTGGGGTGCAGAAAAATGGCAGCAGGTGCTCTGGACTGATGAGTCAAAATTTGAAATATTTGGCTGTAGCAGAAGGCAGTTTGTTCGCCGAAGGGCTGGAGAGCGGTACACGAATGAGTGTCTGCACGCAACAGTGAAGCATGGTGGAGGTTCCTTGCAAGTTTGGGGCTGCATTTCTGCAAATGGAGTTGGGGATTTGGTCAGAATTAATGGTATCCTCAATGCTGAGAAGTACAGGCAGATACTTATCCATCATGCAATACCATCAGGGAGGCATCTGATTGGCCCCAAATTTATTCTGCAGCATGACAACGACCCCAAACATACAGCGAAAGTCATTAAGAACTATCTTCAGTGTAAAGAAGAACAAGGAGTCCTGGAAGTGATGGTATGGCCCCCACAGAGCCCTGATCTCAACATCATCGAGTCTGTCTGGGATTACATGAAGAGAGAGAAGCAACTGAGGCTGCCTAAATCCACAGAGGAACTGTGGTTAGTTCTCCAAGATGTTTGGGCCAACCTACCTGCCGAGTTCCTTCAAAAACTGTGTGCAAGTGTACCTAGAAGAATTGATGCTGTTTTGAAGGCAAAGGGTGGTCACACCAAATATTGATTTGATGTAGATTTTTCTTCTGTTCACTCACTTTGCATTTTGTTAATTGATAAATATAAACTATTAACATGTCTATTTTTGAAAGCATTCTTACTTTACAGCATTTTTTCACACCTGCCTAAAACTTTTGCACAGTACTGTATATATATATATAAAACACATATGTACTAATATACATACACACAAATACATAATTATATATAAATATATATATATATATATATAAAATGCATTGTGTATTTTAATATATTTTATTGTTAAAATAATAATAATAAAAATTATATATATATATATTATATTATATATATATATATATTTATATATATATATATGATATATTATATATATATATGTATATAATTTTTTTATTATTATTATTATTATTATTTTAACAATAATATACATTAAAATACACAATGCATTATATATATATATATATATATATATATATATATATATATATATATATATATATATATATATATAAATAAATAAATAAGTATGTACACACACATATACAACATTTGAATATAAAAAATTCAAATATATGTGTACACATACACAATTCTTGGCAAACTCTTCCATTTGTGTTTTCTGCATGGCGGGTTTCTTTAATTAACCATGTTTAAACAAGCACCAAGAGTTAGTGCTCTTAAACACAGCTCTGTTTCACAATATGCAATTTGGGGGGCCTACATAATTTCAGAACCATCGGACATGAAATAATGTGAAGTAATAACTTCTGGCGTCAGCACTATAATTATCACAATTTTCTTTTTCATTTGCTTCTTTCTGCACGTTATTCAAAATCCAATCCAAGCCAAGTGACAAGCACCTGAGGACAAGTAAAAGTAACCCTGATGATAAAAAACCCCAACCGTGTAGCACAATCAGTATCGTTCTCATTGCACCTCGCCCTCTGGTCAGCTGTGTCCACTGTGCTGTGAGTCTTCAGGCCAGCGACTGCAGAGGTCAGGAGTCTAGGGGGAGTTTTCACTCCTCTCTGCTCGTTCGGATTTGGAGAGGTGCCATAAAAATGGACCCAGGGTGCTGTCGGATGGGCGTTGGATGTACGCTGGGGGCTTAAGACCCTTGCGGACTGGCTGTCCGGAATATGAATGCAGAGGCGGACGCCCTCAAGGTACTCCAGGGTGCAAAAGGCACAGAGGACAAACACGTGTAAGTGCTGCTTTCATATCCGATTGGCTGAGCTGAGAAATGAAGGCAGTATATGATATGACAGTGAATCACGAGGAACGCCACCTCTGCTTCTGCTAGCTTCTCAAAATGCTTGTTTTAACCCTTTTGTGGACAGTTACATACACATTTTACATTTAAGTGGCAGTAATCTGTATTTCGTAACTGAAGAATGTATCCGTCTACAGAACATATAGCAAAACAAAAAGAGACGATTATACACGATGATTGTATAACTGAGCATTTCTTTGGTGTTCATATTAATAACTGATAAAATAAGAAAACAGTTGAATGTAAATCATTTTCTCATTGAAGCTGAACATATACTACCGTAAGTTTTAGATCAGTACCTTTTTATGTTTTTTAAAGTAGTGTCTTCTGCTGTCAAAAGCTTCTTTTATCTGATCAAAATGCAGTAAAACATTAATACTGTGATATTTTTGAGGAAAATCCTTTTTTTCAGGATTCTTTGATTAATAGAAAAAGGGACATCAGTTATTTGAAATAGAAATATGTTGTAACATTATAAATGCTGCATTGTCACTTTTACTAAAATAATAAAAAGCAATAAAAGTGTATAAAAGTATTAATTTCTTTCAAACAATTTGAAAGAACGGCTGTGATCATTTACAACAAAGTATGGTTTGAAGGTTCAATTCAAACAACCACAGGTTAAAGGAACTATATGAATTTTAATACAGTATATTAATATAAATTTTTACTACAGTATATAACAACTAATTTTTGGGTTATCCAATCGTTTCAAATTGGTAAGTGGGACGTCATCTTAAAAATGGAATACATTACTCAAATTTTAACATCTGAAAAGAATAGAAATATGAACAGAAATGAGCCAAACTCATTTGAGTGGCATTAAAACACTGTTGAGATTCAGATTTCAAAACACTGATTCATGAAGTTTAACGAATCTTTTGTTTCGAATCAGTGATTCTGAATCACGTGAACTACTGAAATCGCGAAACACTTACGATGTAACGAAGCCTCGTTTACTGAAATCATGTGACTTTGACGATCCGAATCACTGATTCGAAACAAAAGATTCGTAAAGCTTCATGAAGCAGTGTTTTGAAATCGTCCATCACTAGATATTGTTGAAAAGTCGTTATTTAGTTTTTTTGGCGAATGAAAAGTATTCTCGTGGCTTTATAATATTAAGGTTGAACCACTGTACTCACATGAACTGATTTAAATATGTTTCAGTATCTTCTGGGCATCTGAAAGTGTTCATTATCTTGATGTCAATAGAGATTCACTGAACCATCGGATTTCATCAAAAATATCTTCATTTGTGTTTGAAGATGAACGAAGGTGGTGAGGAATTAATGACAGAATTTTCATTTTTGGGTAAATTAACCCTTTAACGCTGAAGTGTCGATAAATGTGAAATTTCACCGGTAATTAAAATGACTCATAACATGAAATAAGACTTTGATCATATCACCCACCAATAATCGTGATTATGATTTTTGCGATAATCGAGCAGTCGCCGTACATGAAATTTAACAATTCCGACAACACAAAATATGCAGCTAAAAAAGCTTACAAAAAGGGTTAAAATCTGTTGAAGTCAGGTAATATTATCCAGCCGTTAATTGTTCGTCCCATCCCATTGTTTCCTCAACAATTTTACATTGAAAAGAGTGACGTTTCAGAAAGGACTTTGTTGACCCTTTTGACCTTTCATGCTCATTAAAGACTGGAGGCGCTTGGAACTGCCAGTGATAAACTCCCCAAAAAGGAACCACAGACAAATATACAATGTGAAGCCCTTCCAGTCCGTTCTCCACTTGCCCAACAAAACCCAGTTGCCGTCCTACTCCCGCCCACCTCCCCCCAAACCAGAAGTGGGGTTCAAACACAGTTTAAACGCATTACGTGCAGCGGCGGCGAGGTCGGCCACGGGTTACTGTGCCGTTCCCTCTACGGGCCTGACCAGTCGGTTGAGTGCTGGAGTCTGGATCACACTTCAGGGTATACGTGTGCTGCGCTAGCGTCCCCCAATGTCTAGCAGAACACAAAAAAAAGAGAAACTCCCGTCTGATGTGGCTACAAATGGAGGTGTGGGACTCAATCCTTCAGTCCAGTAAGAGCAGCCCACAAGCTTAAGGGAAGTGTGCGTGAGAGTGTGTGCATTTGTGTGTGTGTGACAGCGAGCTAAAGGCTTCTGCTGTTAGCCATCGCTGCTCTTTATGCGTGTGCAGCACCGTGAGGAAGGAGCTAATGAGCCAGCAGGTATTTTCAGCTATCAAGACAACGTGGGAGGAGAAACGCTAGCGAGAGAGGGGAAAAAGAGACGGAGGAAAAGGATTCTTTTAGGATAATGGCAGATAAAGATGGGGTTTTGTATGGACGACTTGGCTTTTGCAAGACTGCAGATCAAACCGAGACAAAAGGAGAACTGGGTGTGTGAGAGGACGAGAGAGGAACTTGGAGACGGAGAGAGAGAAAGCAGGCAAAAGAGAGTCTAAGTGTGTTTAAGTGCTTCACAGAGTGTTAATGAATTGGGGGTGTAATCCATCACAGGTTGTAACTCTTCACAAGAAAGAGTCCCTTTAACCAAAGGACAGCACTTGTGGGGACAAAGACCGGCATAGTGTGGACTTCATACTGCAGAGCTGAAAAGGTGTTGCCGTTAGTAACCTCATCCCCTTGAACCGCAATTTGCGCTTTAACAGTCACAAGACTGACCTTAACCAACGACACCGAGCTGACTAGAATGATAACTTTAGTTAGGCCTGTATATATGACTTCAGATGGAAAAGCGGCGAAACGCCACCTCTGTCAAAAATGAGATAAGGATATTGAGAAAATGGTCTCCGGACATCAAATACTTTCGCTAAATTTCAGCCTCAGCCCATTCAGAAATACCGGTTCATTGGCAAAAACCAGTAAACCCACTTCCTTTTGCCAGCAAAAGCCTCTAAGTTCAGAGAACCAATCAGAAGACGCAAATCGAATCGTGATTTCAAGATGAAAGATGTGGTGCGTATGAGACGGAATTTCAGTCGCTGGAAAAACGTAGTCAACCTCATAATTCTGCCTGTTCTAAGGCTAAAGAAAATCATTGCAAAGGAAATGACAAGATTTTACAAGTAAAGACAGACAGACAAGTGGTTAGACAGAATGGCAGATACATTTATAGACAGATAGACACACCTTGAAACAGACATATTTGTAGACAGATGCAACGGTTTTGCGGGCCGCTGTAACTCCAACAGAAATGGACATGATTAAAGAACAACTCAATATCTTGACCAAAAATTGATGCACCTCTTGATGGAAATAACATTGGTCAACATCTTGTATTGACAATGCAAGAGTCGAGCACTCTGTAAAGTCTCCTCCTGCACATCCCAAAGACTTTCAATGAATTTAAGGTCTGGACTCAGAGGTGCCAATTCATGTGAAAGTGATTCTTCATGCTTCCTCCAAACCATTCTTTCACAATTTGAGCCTGATGAACCCTGACATCGCCATCCTGGAATATGGCCACGATGTGTCTTCCTACATGGTTTATGAAATTAAAAGCTCCACACCTCATCAATTACGGTTAGAAGAACGGATGCCAAACATAAAACATGCTAGAAACATAAAAATCACTGCAGTAATGATTTATGTGCCGATTTAAATCCAAACAGCAATTTATTTTTTTTGGCCGGTTGGTGTGTATACATATATATATATATATACACACACACACACGTCTATATTCATCTATAAGTCTATCAAGGCATAAAGTTGTCATTCTAGATAGTTATGCATGTGTGTGGCTCATGTGAGGTACGCAGATTTGTAATTGTTTGCTATGAGTGACTTGAAGGTCACTGAAGGACATACTGTAGCGGGAAGAGACAACAACACTCCAGCGACTCCTCTCCTGTCACAACAGGTTTAATCCAGCACACATTATATCAGAGAAACTACGGCTCTGTTACATTACATACACACCCATCCACATCTGCTGTAACAAAAAGTCTACTCTAAATGGAAGAAAATAGCAAACTCAGAAAATATGAAGTATGTTAAAAACTTTACACAAGACAGGAACTGAAAAACTACTTTTACATTTTTCTGTAAAAAACAAACAAACAAACCAAAAAGCTGAGTCAACTCCATGCCTGACTTCTAAAGTGATGCTAGTTTTTATATTTATATATTCATATATATATACATATATATGTAAATAAATATAAATAAATATAAATGTATATATGTAAATAAATAAATAAATATATATATAATTTTTTAAATATATATTTTATATATTTATATATTATAGATTTGCTCATCTGACAGAAACAATATTGCAATATAATTTACAACTATCATTTGTGTGATTTTATTATGTAAACTAGCAATGTTTCTAGAAGGGAAGAGGGAGACACTGTTCATTTTGAGATGTCTGTCCATTCATCCTTTAACTGTAACTGTTACAACTGGCCCTTGATGGAGAATATTGCATTTCAACTCATAATGATGCTTGTGTGCAGTTCTGTTACAGTAAACAAATCTAATTTACAACAACTTCAGAGCGGATGGGTAAGCAAAAGGTCACTTTTTCACACAGAAAACTTTCAGTAGTTCAAAAAAAAAAAAAAAAAAAAAAAAAAAAAACAGCAGGGAAAGAAAGAAGAGAAGCAAAAGAGAGAGAGTGAGAGAGAGACGGTGTGAGTGCTTGGCTACAGTTTGTGCTGTGCAATTGAATTTCACACAATATGAGGCAGCAAATGACATGTAAATCATGAACAGCGTCCGGCTTGCTTTTGCACGACAGAGTTAAATACCGGAGGTGTTAGAGAAATCATACGGCCGCTCCAGAGGGCCAGGCAAGAGAACAGCAGGGGTGCAGAGGGCTCCGAGACACTGAAAGGTCTTCCTCGAGCTCCACTGAACAGCCAATCTGGCGCACACACACAAACGATTGCTTCAGACTCTGGGCCACCACAATGAGGACGAGGCCTGTAATTGTGTTTGTCCACCTGGGTATAAAATAAGCATTCTGGCGATGTGATGCTGGCTTGCTGTGCTGCTGAGTCCTGCGCGGAGGGGAGCAGCCATGAGTGGATACACTTCATTACCCCCTAGATTCTCCCTCCAATTACCCCTAAATAAATACACACAGCCTACTGGCAACAACAATGACATATAGCCCAAAAGGAGAATGAAAGGAGACCGTATCCAACGCAATTCGCATGCATATATAAGTGTTGCTGCATAATGACCATGGACAAAGAGAGATATGCACACATTTAAAAAATTATTTCAGACCTGGAGGATCTACATATTTAAGAGCTAAAGAGGGTCAGTGCAAAGAGTCTGCAAAGATCATTCAGAAGGACACCAGGGATTTATTGACAGATTGCATTGGGCGATACACTGAGGACTTCATGTAAGGAAGGGTCATTTTTATCTGCACTAAGAGAAGTTGCATAATAGGCAGATATGGAGATAGAAAGACTGGTAAATGGACAGACAGACAGAATTATAGAACGACAGAAAGATAGAATGACTGATAGAACGATATAGACATACAAAGAATGATAGATAGAATGATATAACAGTAGATAGATAGAACAATAGATAGACAGACAGAATATTGGGAATATTGTGTTATTTACAGTCATGCCAATAAAACAATTTTGAATTTGAATTTGATAGACACACATTGAAACAGACAGACAGACAAGTGGTTAGACAGAATGGCAGATACATTTATAGACAGACAGATTTATAGACAGATAGACACACCTTGAAACAGACAAATTTGTAGACAGACAGTGAGACAGAAACTTATCTGTGTGTCGATAACAGATTTATAGACGGACAGAAAGCTAGATAGATGGATAGAATGGAAGACATATTCATACAGACAGAGACAGATAGCTGGGTAAATAGATAGACAGGGACAGACAGACAGACAGATGGATAGATAAATAGTTAGAGACAGACAGATAAATAAATAAGAGAGACAGACAGACAGAGATAGATAAATCATTAGAGACAGACAGACAGATGGATAGATAAATAGTTAGACAGAGACAGACAGACAGACAGACAGACAGATAAGCAGACAGACAGAGACAGACACAGACAGACAGATGGATAGATAGACAGACAGACGGATAGACAAATAGTTAGACAGACAGACAGACAGATAAGCAGACAGACAGAGACAGAGACAGACAGACGGACAGATAGACAGACAGATGGATAGATAAATAGTTAGATACAGACAGAGAGACAGATAGATAGACAGACAGAGACAGACTGAGGCAGGCAGACACAGACAGACAGAAGGATAGATAGACAGACAGACGGATAGACAAATAGTTAGACAGAGACAGACAGACAGATAGATAGACAGACAGAGACAGACAGACGGATAGATGAATAGTTAGACAGAGACAGACAGACGGATAGATAAATAGTTAGACAGATAGACAGACAGACAGACCGATAAACAGATGGATAGATAAATAGTTAGATACTGACAGACAGACATAGATAGATAAATAGTTGGACAGAGACAGACAGAGGCAGGCAAACACAGACAGATAGATGGATAGACAGACAGACAGACACATGGATAGACAAATAGTTAGACAGAGACAGACAGACAGACTAGACAAAGACAGACAGACGGACAGATAAATAGTTAGACAGAGACAGACAGACAGAGACAGACAGACAGATGGATAGATAGAGACAGACAGATGGATAGATAAATAGTTAGACAGACAGAGACAGACAGACAGACAGACAGATAGATAGAGACAGACAGATGGATAGATAAATAGTTAGACAAAGACAGACAGACAGAGACAGACAGACAGATGGATAGATAGAGACAGACAGATGGATAGATAAATAGTTAGACAGACAGAGACAGACAGACAGACAGACAGACAGACAGATGGATAGATAAATAGTTAGACAAAGACAGACAGACAGAGACAGGCAGACAGATGGATAGATAGAGACAGACAGATGGATAGATAAATAGTTAGACAGACAGAGACAGACAGACAGACAGACAGACAGATGGATAGATAAATAGTTAGACAAAGACAGACAGACAGAGACAGACAGACAGATGGATAGATAGAGACAGACAGATGGATAGATAAATAGTTAGACAGAGACAAAACAGACAGAGAGAGACAGACAGACGGACAGATAAATAGTTAGACAGAGACAGACAGATGGATAAATAGTGAGAGAGAGACAGACAGACAGAGAGAGACAGATAAATAGTTAGACAGAGACAGACAGACAGAGAGACAGACAGATGGATAGATAGAGACAGACAGACAGACAGATGGATAGATAAATAGTTAGACAGAGACAAAACAGACAGATAGAGACAAAACAGACAGAGAGAGACAGACCGACAGTTGGATAGATAAATAGTTAGACAGAGACAGACAGATGGATAGATAAATAGTTAGACAGAGACAGACAGATGGATAGATAAATAGTGAGAGAGTGACAGACAGACAGAGAGACAGACAGACACACGTGTAGCAGAAGGCCGTTTATCTATCAGTGATCTAAATCATAATCATCATAAGACTGGAGCACGTGAGCAGTCAGTGCACCTGCCAAAAGGCTGTTCCCACATCACCAGTTTTTAAGTCCTGCTCAGCAAGAGACCAATCACACTCACGGGAGCATGAATGAACACGGCCATTCACAAAGCAGGAGGCGTGTGTTCGCTCATGGCCAAGCTAATGATTTTGACGAGAAACGCAGTTGAATACGCATCCTGTGCAGCTGAGTGACGCTGACTGATGTGAGCTGACACCAAAAATGAAACGGGCTCATCAAAAATCCTGTCTGATTGGGAACTAATTGGAAACCATCACAGGTATTACATGAGCGGCGGGGGTTAACGTGCATCCAGTGCATTGTCAGCATTCTGCCATGGTAGAACACCTTTCAAAAGAATCCCTGCACACCTGTACACAAGCACCACCTTGGCTCTGGGCATACAGTTAGTATTTGTCATGCCATTCGATCAGTTGTTCCCACGGAGGAGGGAGGGAGGCACATATTTTCACCAGCTTACAGGCAGGCTTTCGTTTCAGCGAACAAAAGTGTAACTGGCTTTCTGAGAACAAAGAGTGTCGAGAATGGCAGCTATGAACTGTCATGTTTACCTGTTGCATAGCATGTGAAGAAGATCAGTGCATATTCTTAGTGACATAAATGATTATATATACACAAGTTTTTTTATGTTAGAGGCAATGTGACAAGGAAAAAAAATACTTAAATCCATTATACAAAACAAGCAGTGCCTAAACACACCACATTTCTCTCAAACACAGATGGATCAGAATCTAGTAGCTTTTCGTGTTAAATATCTATTAATATATTTTGTCATGTACACAAAAGTTTGGGGTCAGTAAGACTTTTATTAAGCAAGGTCACATTAAATGAATCTAAAGTGACAGTAAAGACCCTTACATTGTTATAAAAGATTTCTATTTCAAATAAATGCTCTTCTTTTGAACTTTCTACATCATTTTATACATCATATCATACATTTACATCATGAATTAGAAAATCGCTATTTTAAATTGTAATAATATTTCACAATATTACTGTATTTCTGAACAAATAAATGCAGCCTTGATGAGCCGAAGAGACTTTTCTGAATTTTGAAATGTTATATTATATATAGTTTTACTATTCCCCTTATTTTCAATGACAGGCATTATAATTATAACACAGACAAATGCAGCTATGATCATTTTTCCAATAAGTCAGAAAAAAATTTAAACCAGCATGATCTATTGTACAAAAACATTTAAAATTTAATTTAATTTAACATTACTGTCATAAACATAAATAATTTTTTAATTATTTAAAAAAATAATTACATTATAGAAAAATATGGTAACACTGTTTGATAGTGTCCTTGTTACACTGGAGCAAAACTTAATCCTAACTCTAATCCTAAAAAATGATGCGTTAAACAACCCAAGTTGGGTTGAAAACGGACAAACGTAGAGGTCGGGTTGGGTAGTTTTATTTAACCTAACTGTTGTTTAAAAATTACTGTATTGCTTGTTTAAAATGAAACCAAAATATGTTGGAAATTAACATTAATATGTTTAATAAATGAACATTTATTAGTTTTTCCCGAATGCTTAAACACATTTCTTGAAACTAAGCCTCGTATTCTCAAAAGAGTAAACACAAATCCATAACTTCTCACCCAAACTTCCTATTTTCAGGTCAAAAATGAAGCTCTTTGCTCAAATCCATTCAATCTTGCTGAAAAAAACAAGCTTTGTCGTCAGACATGACACACCAGCCCTCAAAACCACACACACTACAACACAGTCTTACACACTGGTGACAAATTCAAAACAATACAGCAAAAACAACAACAAAAGCCAGTGATAAGTTATGTCGCTTGTGGTTCTCCCCCTCAAGAAACATTTCACATGATGAAGACAACATTTTTTTTATTCCTTAATGTATTGTACTGTACAATACACCAGACAACAACAACAAATGTTCTGCCCCAGCATCCCGTCTTTGCTCTGGGACAGGCCGGAGAATCTCGTCAACATCACGGGCTGTACTGGGCTCATTCAAAGCGCTTCATTGGCCCATAATCATAGGAGAACCACTTTAAGTGTGATACAGAACCTCAACCACCCCGAAGAACCGCTGAAGAACCACATTTCGTGTGTTCAAGCAACAGGGTAAAATCTCTTGCATGCCTGATCCATCGACTGAAATATCTAGTCAGACTTCTTCCATTCCATCGTCTCCAACAGAGATAGAAGTTCTGATCTCTGTTACTGTAACTCATCTTCTTACAAAATGGAAGAGACAGAAACTCTGTCTGATGCGTCTCTTTTCATTACAGTATAATGCCACAGCTACAGTATGTGTGTGTTGTGAGAGTACAGTAGAGTACAGTAGAGCACACTGACGTTCCTCCCTGAAGATTCTTATGGTCGAGGCGACGGTGAAGCAACTTGATTTTGTCTGAACTCAATGCCCAGCCTCCCTCACTGTCATACCATGGACAAGGACATGGTCAAGAAGTCTCGACTCCTTGTCTCCTTGGCCCTCATCCTCGACTCCTTACTGCTCATCCTCCTCCTCCTCTCTGGTGTCCTCCACCTTTTCAATCACGTCTCTCTGGATCCATTGATCCAAAGCTGAATGAACCGACTCGAGCTCTTTTATTGAAGGTTCTGATTGGTGTGTGATAAATCTGGACTCTTAGTGTTTCCACCTCAGTAATTGTGAGCTAATTGAGCTGAACAATGTTGAATGCTGGTGCTTTCTAAATGACAACATGATGCAGGAAATGAGAAATGAAGGGATTTGTTGTAGAGTTTTGCAGTAATAGTTCAACAAATCAGTGTTTATAGTTTAGGGAAATGGGAGTGCTTTTTGAGAAATAGCATCATGGTTTTGAAATTTTAGTTTAAAAGCCTGGTTATAGTGTTTAAGTAATCGAGAAAAACTGTAATAATTTTAATGAATAATAATTAAACCATAAAAACATTTATTCAATTTCTTATTAATAAATGTTCACCTTTTGATTATCATTGTTGCCTCTAGTAATTATGTGTCTGATTTTTAATTTCAAACCTAATTTTAAGCCAGCAATAGAGTCATTTTTAAACAATTACATTTAACCCAACCGCTGAGTTTCAACCCAACTTGGGCTGTTTTTAACCCAGCATTTTTGAGTGTTTAAGTACATGTAGTTAATTATTATTACTCAGTACTTAAATGTATAATTATGCTGTAACAAGGACACCTAAAATAAAGTGGAACCAAAAATATATATCAGTCCCTCCAGAAAAATGTTGATTTTTTGTGATTGTTGCGGGCAAAAATCCTTGATTATGCGGCACGGTTTCTTAAAAAATGCAATGGAATATGCGGGATATTTTTGCAATTTTATGCGATGAAATTGCGGAAACTTGCAAAAACTGCGGTTTGATGCAAAAGAGGAAAAAAAGGTGATTCACCAACACCTGTTCTCACTAGATACTGCCTTCATGTCAAGAGTCATTTCTGATCACTTCCTGTGATGAGCAAACACACTAAATCACAGAATATTGAAGTTCTCATTCTGTTTTATTTCAGACCTTCATGAACACATGAATCAAACTTACAAAACATTGAGTCAAACAAGTTCTGTAGCTTCACAAAAGGAATTTAACAACTTCAGTAAAAATGAATAAATAAAATATAAAAAAATAAAATGTGTGCTTCCTGTTTTACAGAGATAGATATACAAAACAGACATCTTCTGTTAAATGAAGTGCTTCCAAATGCACCCTCTTACTGCAACGTAAATTATTTTACACACTACTAATGTACAGCGTCGTCTGTGGTGCAAAATAATTTCCCCCCACTGTCATGTGACACACCGGCAAACTGCTTCACGCGCTCTTTTGCGCTTGTTTTTGTTGGTAAATGAGAATTATCTGCGTGCTTCATCACGGTTTCACCGCAGGGTTTGCAGATGATGTTCACGTCGCGTAATTACGTCACTTCATAAGGTTCCCATGGCAACAGGGGGAAAATAATGGCGCTTTACTATTTATTTTTCAACTTTCTGCTAAGATATATGTGACTTTTTTGCAACGGAAATACAGGGATTATGAAATCATGCTAGCCCGCATATTTTGCTTGCTGAAATCGGTAATTTATGCAGTGAAAGTGCGGCGTATTTGAAAAAATGTGACCCCGCATAAATATGATGATATGGCTGATTATGCATTTAATCAAGCGATCGCATAATCACGTTTTTCTGGAGGGACTGATATATGCTTCATATTCTTTATGCAAAATGTAATTTCTTATAGTTGCACTTTATGTTACAGTACGTGTACTTACAGTGTACTTGCCTATAAAATACTGAGTAATATAAGGTAACTACAGGGGTTAAGGTTAGGTTTAGGTGTAGTTCAGGGGTTATTACATAGTTATTACTCAGTAATTACTGTAATAAGTACATAGTATGTACATGGGGACCAGACTGTAAAATAAAGTGCTACCTTTCTTATTTTCTTATATGGGAGAATATGATCTTTACATTTCCGTACAGAACACTGAAAGACATCTCAATGATCTTCACCTCATAAATGCACGCAAAAGCTCTTTGGTGTTAGCCTAGCCAGCCTGACCCTCGCTCACAGAAACATTAGCATGCTAATGTTAGTCAGCATGGTTAATTGATTACCAGTCCACCCGGGCCAAAACCACTTGAAGCAAGGAATAAAGCAGATATCCCTAGGTGGCCATATTGTTTGGGGCAAAAACTATTAATTTGTCCACTGCCAAAAAAAACCCTAAATGAACACTAATTTTTTTGCTTGTTCCTGGCAGGGTTTCTCGTTTTCAGCTGGCTTTCAAAGGGAAATTAATTATCTCAGATACATGTAGCTCTTCGGTGGGTCTGGGCTTATTTGCATTGAGGAATATTCAGCAGAAGTAATGGATGCACAATCAAAATACTGGCACCAAAACGAACGCAATTTTCATACGCAAATTTCTCAAATCCCACAGGAGCTGAAGTATCAGGCACGGGTGAAATAAAAATACGAAACCGAACAAAAGGTACAGAAAATGAACTGAGAATATTCTAAACAGAATAGCTTCACTAAAACACAAAAAACTGAAGGGAACGGTCGAGAAATGATGCCACCAAAGGGTGAAAAAGGGATATTAATGACAGTTGATGTCTTCATCTAAATGTAAGAATTTACATTCCAATTATGCGTAAATTTACATATTAATCAGGTATTGGTGCTCAGTGCTCCGTTAGCATTAGCAGAGGCAGTAATCGCAGGCTGTGCCGCTTCAGCTGGAAACTGCCATGATCTCATAATGCTTTTTAATGAACGCCTCTAAAATTGCCGCTCAAATAAAAAAAGGTAGTCATAATAATATTAAAATATTGTGACAATGCTGCTTAAATTTCAATCTTCTCATTACGCACAACTACTACGGCTTCAGAAGAGTTTTATGATGCTCTTTTGGTCATTTTGAAGCTTATCAGCATTCATTGGTCAATTAAGAATACTGTCCAGTCATTTTCTGGCCACTGTATTAAAGCTCAAACTATCCTCATTAATTTCTCAATAAAGCACCTTAGATAAGACTCTCCGTTCAAAAATCATCTAAAGATTGAGTAAATCAAAGGCAAACACACAGCACAATTACAGCTTGCATAAGGTAAATGAAGTGTGTCCATGTGACATCTTTCTATCGCCTTCCCTTAGCCCACACTAAAACATAAAGGTCAGTGAATGTATTTGAGTTAGTCTTGCTTCACTGATGACCATTACCAGCACCTTAATCACAATAATAGTTATAGCTGAAAGATGATGGAAAAATGCAGACGCCCTGCATTATTACAAAGAAGAAATCTTCATAATTAAACCATTTACAACTAAATCAAGTTTAAAAAAAAACAAAAAAAACCCAACATAAATAAAATAAATAAACCTTTTATTATATTATTATATTATATTATATAAATTAATGTACACGGACGGAACTAACCAGAATCACCCATTTATGAAATTAAATATTTTATTCATGAAAAAAGTAGGTGAGCAAACAAGTCCGTAAATCCAGATTTTAAAACACTGATTCATGAAGCTTTACGAATCTTTTGTTCTGAATCAGTGGTTCGGAGCGCCAAAGTCACGTGATTTCAGTAAACGAGGCTTCGCTAGGTCATAAGTGTTTCGAAATTTCAATAGTTCACGTGACTTTGGCAGTTTGATATGCGAACCGAATCACTGATTCTAAACAAAAGATTCGTAAAGCTTCATGAATCAGTGTTTCGAAATCGTCCATCACTAGATAATGTTGAATAAAGTCGCTTTTTTTTTTTTGGCGCACAAAAAGTATTCTCGTCGCTTTATAATATTAAGGTTGAACCACTGTACTCACATGAACTGTTTTAAATATGTTTTAGTATCTTCTGGGCATCTGAAAGTGTTCATTATCTTGATGTCAATAGAGACTCACTGAACCATCAGATTTCATCAAAAATATCTTCATTTGTGTTCTGAAGGTGAACGAAGGTGTAGAACGACATGAGGGAGAGGAATTAATGACTGAATTTTCATTTTTGGGTGAATTAACCCTTTAATAGCCTATGTAATCCATGTTTGAAAAAATATGTCAAGTTGACAGCCACCATTTAAATGCTTATATTTTAAAAAAAAACCCAGAATTGGAATAGAAATCATTTTAAAGTTAGTAGGCCTTTATTATTCTAAAATTTCCTTAAGTTTGTACACAAATCAGTTTATTTTATCCTTCAATATTAATGCAATACC
Organism: Zacco platypus; assembly: GCA_038088235.1. Lineage (NCBI taxonomy): Eukaryota > Metazoa > Chordata > Actinopteri > Cypriniformes > Xenocyprididae > Zacco > Zacco platypus. Next base: position 41,472,164 of record CM076085.1, on the reverse strand, counting down.
AGCTGATTCCCATGTATATTTTACAGCATTAGTTGAGATATTTTTTTTTCTTGAGAAAATTTGCCATGTACTTACTGTAGCCTATCTGATATACTGTATTTCAAAATAACTGATATCAAATCAAAATGCAATAACTATGAGGACAGACTGAAATGGTGTAAAACAGAAGTCCAAACAGGGTGATATTGTGACATACTGATGCCTCATCTTTCCATTATTGTTAATAATTCTTAAATGTGCATTGAAAATTTCCAGCTGATAAAACCTATGATCCAGGGACCATTTTCATATCACATCTAAGCCTAAAAGTAGCTCTTAACTGGCTGAGTTAGATGGTGATTGACACTAAACAGTAGAAAATCAGTCCAGCTGTAAATGTCATTGGCTATTAAAATCTTGTGTTGCTTAAAATAAATTGACATGTTGATAAAATACACTTAAGCATTCCTTCAGAATGCTCTCAATTACATGCAGCTTAGATCAGTTGCATACTATATGGGACAGGTGAGTATAACCAAAACACGCCCCTGCTTGTTCAACCGACCTGTGCTTAAAGAGAAAAAAGAAAGCATACATGACTGGTCTCAGATATGACTGCTCTCATATTCATGCATTTGTGCTCTGTTTCACACTGGCCCAGCACGCAACCCTCCATTTCACAACACACAAACACACACTCACTCGCCCACAGCAAACACTATGAAAATACCCAAGTGCTTTGAGCAGTTAGAAGACACTTTAACTCTGACACTTTATATCTCCATAAACAACGAGACCTAAATGGCCGTCCATGTTTGACAACGTCAGGCAATACAACAAAATAATACAACAAAGAAACCAAGGAAACTGGAACGATCTCTGCCCAGACACCTGGTATGAAAAATGTTTACTTATTCTTGGCACTTATACCGTATATTTCCAATCCGATTGAACTTCTGACCTCAAAATCAAATAAAAAATCATAAGAAATCCAAACTATAGCAATGCTTCATGGAAAACACAAACCAAATTAAACCATATTCTTAATAAGACGTTCAAGTTTGGCATAATAGATTCTGCCATGAACACTAATATCTGATTATACCGAGGTTATCAAGAATGAATCATTCTAATACACAAGTATCCGTATGTAAACATTGGTGTGTTTCGCAATCCAGCATTCACAGCGAATGTGCGTGATTGTGGCAGTGTGCGTGTGAATGGGGGGATGGGACAAACTGGAGGCACGCCAGGGATAGGTGAGCTGTCACTGGTCATTAACATCATCACCGCCACGATACAAGGAAGCAGAGGACGCTGGGGGAAATGGGCGGAGACTGTTTGCCCATAAAATGCAAGTGTGATAGAAAACTTGCTCTCCTACCTTTCTGAATTGTCACATGGCAGTTGCCTCATGGGAAACCCTGGCACGCAAACACTGTAGTTATTGCCAAAAGGGAATGGACACCAATACGATAACGCACAAATGAAGAGCAGTCAAGGTATTCATTGGTGACTGAGGGCAGAAAATAAACCGATTTGTAGTACAATTAAGATTATAAAGAATATGGTTATATGGATGCAATAAAGAAGATGCAGTTGACGGGGCGGTGCTGTATCGTCACGAAAGTTTAACTTAAATATTCAAGCACAAAAAGACGCGAAAGGGAACTCAATTAGTTAGTTTTGTTTGCGCAAACATCCGAATCACGTGCGCAGAAAGCCGTGTCTCAGACAGCGCGTGAATACTGAGCTGTTTCACGTCCTCTTGCTCTTGAAGGGGCATATTCACTAAAAATTGTGTCAAAAAATGCCGTCTTAGCGAGTATCTAAGTAAACACAGTCGGGTATTGCTTAAGTGAATGAAAACATTAGAGAAAAACAAAGCATGTGTAGGTCTTAAAGTGACAGCAGCCTAATATTTCTGTTGCTGTCTGAGATTTTAATGTTAAAACAACAAGGGACAAAGAAAAAGAAAATCTGCTCTTGACTGAATAACTTTTGAAACTTTAATTAGGATTAATCTGTTTAATTTATACAGACTATATATAGTGTGTGAATTATGATTCATATTTTTTTATTTATTGCATATTTAATTCTTTGCTGTCATCTTGTTAAAAAGAAAAGCACAAAATTTGAGATAAAAATACTGTGACTTTAAATCAATTTAATGCGTCCCTGCTGAACAAAAGTAATAATTTCTTTAAATAAAATCTCACTGACAATTCTTTACATAATAATTTAATAGGCCAACATTTAATTGAAATATTTAGATTACATATAAAGTTTATTACATTTATTTATAACTAAAAATATTTAAAATTTATTATATTTGCTGTCACTTTAAATCAACTTAATGCAGCCTTGATGAATAAAAGTATCGATTTCTTAAAATAATTACTGACATTACTTTATGTAAAAACAATAAACTTAATAAGACAATATTTAATTTAAATATTTATATTATGCATAAAGTTTAGAAACACAAATATTTAAATTTAAATATAGGCTTATATTTATATGAATTAAATATTTTGTAACATTGTCAAGTGTTACCTGTCACTTTCAATAAATTAATGCAGCCTTGCTGAATAAAAGTATTAATTTATTTTTAAAACTACTAACAATGTTTTATAGAATAGCAATAATTTAATAGATCAATATTTAATTTAAATATTTAGATTACATAGAGTTTACTAAAACTACAAAATATACACAAAAATATTAAATACAGGCTTATAAATTAATTAAAAAAAATTATATTTACAGGCTTTAAATATAAAGTTTTCACAAACCAAAGATAGTGTTTATTATGATAAAAAAAAAACAGCAATAATTGATTAAAACAGCCATTTTCCAACGATTCAATCATATACATTTTAGAGTAAAAAATATGCTTGTGAAATTTTAATGAAGACTTTATCAGCACTTGAGTGTAATTTGTCAGTTCAAACGTGATTGGCTCTGACATACTGTAGCCCCGCCCCTTGTCCCAATACCACTGTCACTCAGCATTACTCCTCCTCATTAGCTACTATGGGAAAGTTTGTCTAAAGCAGAAATAGCGCAGGTCGGCTCGCAGTTCACAAAGCTGGGGTCACAAAACCCTGCCAACACTGGGCTTCGGTCTCAAAAACATTTTTAATATGGATCAGGACCCTCCCATTTTGACTCATGAATAATCTATTAATCTACACTAAAGTGCATTGAGAGCTCATTAATTTGCATTTCCAGTGACCTCGGTCATCTGTTTAGGTTCCATTGAAAAGCAGCCAGCTGTAGGTGTCAGGGTAAAGATGGTCATAAAATTCATCAAGTTTTTATGACCACTTACTCAACGACTGCCTGTTTAAAGGTTTTGATTTATGCAACCTTTAGAAGATCCCTTCCTATACATATTCAAAAACAGGGAGGGAGGACAAAGCAGCCCGATAATTCCTCCTTTCAACATTAAAATCTTCAAGTGTTAAGGCCACTGACAACAAGGAAGTTGTATATGTACATAACGAGAGGCTCAAACCAACCGCAAATCTCAAAACCCCTCACCTGCAAAATATCCTTTATGATGCACAAAGCTATTTTTACTCTGTTCAGAAACAAGCTGTCAGTTGAAAGAAAGTACTGCGAAAGCCCTTGGAGCATTTCAAGAGTGTGGGAAAGTTATTTTTAGCAGCCCTGACAGAACCGACAAAGACTTCTACTTGGCCATCTTCTGCTCCGGATCAAAATTCCACCTTTGAACCGGCCGACAGCGGACCAGGTGGGGGTGAGGCGGACTTTGCTGATGAAGGCAAGTTTAGCTAAAACTGTGTATTTAAAGTGAAGCATTGCACTTCTAAAGAGGGTATTTTTACTTTATTTCGACACAATAATTTCAACGCATCTGCTCAAACATTCCAGGAGCAGAGAATGAACTGTTTAACAATTAAAAACAGCACCAGTCTAACTAGAAATGATATAACCGTTACCGCTTCTGAGGAAGAAATGCTTCAATCAAGATATGTTGATCTGATTGTCCTCCAAGTACACAATCCTTGTCTCATCCTTGCTTTTATTTTCATAGAAAATGAAAGTAGTATGCAGAATGCATACCATGAATAAGTATGCACATGTATGGCTTACAACATTTATCAAACTTTGACTTTCATTGACAGAGTAAAAATGAACGTGAAGCAACATTAACCGAATTTTAACAGCTTGCTGAAGTGAACATGCAACATGAAGAGGTCATTGGACAACATACTGTACATTAATGTTAAGGGAGAGGAGGGGTATGCAAAAATTTGTATTAAATTTGTCCTCTATGCAAAGAGAAATGAAACATAAGCATAAAATATTTCTACCATGCACATTTCTTAAGCACATGCAGCTGTGAATGACAGATTGTACATGTGTCACATGACCAGAAGCTGGTCACTTTCTTAGATGCCCACTTACTCACTGACACATCTTCTTTTTCAGACTTCTAGGCAGTATGAAGAATATATCTATACTCTGTGGGCATTCATTTAAGTAGTCAGCATCACAAATACACTACCATTAATATTTTATGAAAACTGTTGCTTTTTGTTTTTGCTTTTTTAATTCTTGAGGTGAATATAAATTAAATAAAATGGATTTGAAACAGAAATGGTTACTGTCACTTTTGATCGATTTAATCTAACTTTGCTAAAAGTGTTAATATAAGAAATCAAATTTGTCTTGATCTTTTGATAAATAAAAGGTCTTTATTCCATTAAAACGGTACTTCCGCTTACATCACGTTTGACTTTTCCAACATGATTACGTCATGTGTGGTTCTTCGCAGAGCTAGTGCAAGATGAACATATGTGGTTTTAGAAAATGACCAATCGTTTCGTGAGATAAAACCCTTATTCCTCATCTGGGATCATGTAGAGTCCTTTGAAGCTGCACTGAAATTCCAATTTGGACATTCAACCCGTTGAAGTCCACTAAATGGAGAAAATCCTGGAATGTTTTCCTCAAAAACCATAATGTCTTTTCGACTGAGGAAAGACAAACATCTTGGATGACATGGGGGGGGGGTGTAAATTATCAGGAAATTTTAATTCTGAAGTGAACTAATCCTTTAAAAATGAGCCAACCTTAAAAATGGATCATTTGAGACGGAGGGTCAGAATGAAGGTTGAAAATAATTGTTTTTTTGCATTTATATTTGATGTTCTGTGCAAAAACTTTATTAACACTATAAGAAAACCTGAAGGAACATATTAAAAAAAAAAAAAATCCAAGTCATGACCTCATTAATAATAATAATAATAAAAAAAAAGCACTGAGACCAAACTTTTGAAAGGCAGTGTAAATCAACACTCAAATGATACAACAATAAGTTATTGAAAACAATTTGGGATTTGGGGATCCTCTCCAGTTCTGTCAGGTTTAATGGTAAATGTTAGTGGACAGCCATTTTTAGGTCTCTCCAGAGATGCTCAATTGGGTTTAAGTCAGGGCTCTGGCTGGGCCATTCAAGAACAGTCACAGAGCTGTTGTGAAGCCACTCCTTCATTTTAGCTGTGTGCTTAGGGTCATTGTCTTGTTGGAAGGTAAACCTTCGGCCCAGTCTGAGGTCCTGAGCACTCTGGAGAAGTTTTTCGTCCAGGATATCCCTGTACTTGGCCGCATTCAGCTGTAAAACACCCCCACAGCATGATGCTGTCACTACCATGCTTCACTGTTGGGACTGTATTTGACAGGTGATGAGCTGTGTCTGGTTTTCTCCACACATACCGCTTAGAATTAAGGCCAAAAAGTTCTATCTCTGTCTCATCAGACTAGAGAATCTTATTTCTCACCATCTTGGAGTCCTTCAGGTGTTTTTTTAGCACACTCCATGCAGGCTTTCATGTGTCTTGCACTGAGGAGAGGCTTCCGTCGGGCCACTCTGCCATAAAGCCCAGACTGGTGGAGGGCTGCAGTGATGGTTGATTCTCTACAACTTTCTGCCATCTCCCGACTGCATCTCTGGAGCTCAGCCACAGTGATCTTTGGGTTCTTCTTTACCTCTCTCACCAAGGCTCTTCTCCCCCGATAGCTCAGTTTGGCCGGACGGCCAGCTCTAGGAAGGGTTCTGGTCGTCCCAAACGTCTTCCATTTAAGGATTATGGAGGCCACTGTGCTCTTAGGAACCTTAAGTGCAGCAGAAATGTTTTTGTAACCTTGGTCAGATCTGTGCTTTGCCACAATTCTGTCTCTGAGCTCTTCAGGCAGTTCCTTTGACCTCATGATTCTCATTTACTCTGACATGCACTGTGAGCTGTAAGGTCTTATATAGACAGGTGTGTGACTTTCCTAATCAGTATAATCAAACACAGCTGGACTCAAATGAAGGTGTAGAACCATCTCAAGGATGATCAGAAGAAATGGACAGCACCTGAGTTAAATATATGAGTGTCACAGCAAAGGGTCTGAATACTTAGGACCATGTAATATTTCAGTTTTTCTTTTTTAATAAATCTGCAAAAATGCCAAGAATTCTGTGTTTTTCTGTCAATATGGGGTGCCGTGTGTACATTAATGAGGAAAAAAATGAACTTAAATGATTTTAGCAAATGGCTGCAATATAACAAAGACAGAAAAATTTAAGGGGGTCTGAATACTTTCTGTACCCACTGTATATATATGATAATTGGATTACGACAGCTAGGCCCAACCAGCCAAACACAGCAAAGGCTGGCCCAGACACTACCAATCAATCAAGATCTTGCCGCAGGTGCAGAACCTTCAAAACTAAGATGGGACAACAAAAAAACAATTACTAAAGGAATGCTTGTGTGGTTATGAAAATTATAAAACCAATGTTCTGACATAACACCATAAATGTGTCCACACAAGTCTTAAATATGCCCTCAACTAATAAAAAAAAACAAAAACAAACTTGAAGGCTCGACCAGTCCAAGGAAAACAATGTAGGTTTTGCGATTAAAATGCTCATGGATAATGGCACTCAACCCAGTGCTGCTGATCTTTCAAGATTGTACCTCCATAAGCCACGGCTAATTTTACCCAAACTCCGGGCTGAAGGTATCTGACCTCACCTCTAAATACCAACACCCTCAAGGTGTGTTTGGCTCAAGTTTGGGTCAGGTGTCACGCTAGGGTAAGTATAGTTTAATGACATACCTCTTAAATTCCTGTCTGAATCATCAGTTGATCGCCCCAATCGTTGTCGGCCGCTCAACTGACATGCGTGGGTATGCGTGAGTGTTTGCTAATCACGATTATCCTCATAACCTCTATTTCTCTCTCTCTACCTGCCGGAACAGGGACAGAGGTTAATTCTGGCTGTAGGGCATTCTGGGCAATTGACTGCTCATCAACCGCCAACTGAACTTTACCAGTCAGTCAAAGACAAGCAGCCAAAATGCTCCTCTGGGTAGCCGAGTGACAGCATGTAGACCCAGCCTGCATTAATTACATTACAGCACCGCAACTCACTTCAAGAGACAGGCAGAATATCAGAAAAATAGCTCACAAATCACACTTGGCTGTATTTGCTTTTGAGAGTTGGGAAGCAAGACTCAAATGTCTAAGAAATGAAAACGTTAAATAAATTAAAAGACATTCGCTTTTTCTGTTGATTAGATTTCAACTCTTCCTTCCTTCGCTATAGTTCAAAATAAAGTAATTAATAAAATTAATAATTAATAAAATAAATAAAAAGTTAAATAATAAAATAAACAAAAAATAAAATAGAATAAATAATAAATTTTTTATTAATGAAATAATACAATATTATTATTAAAACGGTAATTAATTTTATTGCATTTTATATATATATATATATATATATATATATATATATATATATATATATATATAAATACAATTCAAAATAATTATTATAAAATTAAATATAATAAAATAATTAAAAAAATAATTGCTGTAATTAATGAATTAATACAAAATTATTATTATTAAAATGGTAATTTAAGTTTGGTAATTCAGATTTATATTATGTGTGTATATATTTCATCTGCTATAACAAATATAAGGTTGTAACCTTAACTCTTTAGACATTCCACTAGGGCTCGGGTTAGCAGAATAAGTTGACACGTTTTTGTAAAGTTTCTTACAGTCAGTAGAATGTCTGTTGAGGAACCAACAAAATAAAATGTCAGCAGATATTAAGCAGACTCTACTAAAGCTCTGACGAGAGAAGTAAGTAGAACGTATAGTGAGTAGAATGTCTAAAGTGGACGATCAAAATAAAGTGTTACCAAAGATATTGACAACACTTGACCCCAAATCCCAGCATTCCTCAAAATAATGAATGAATCGTGCATTTTATTGGCAGCATACAAGAAAGTTTCATGCAAGTTAGGAATGATCCAGCCTGATATTTCAATTTGAGGTTTCCACATGTCTTGCATGGTTTCTATGTGTGAAAACTCATCTTTCTGCGGTCATGTTGTCATGACATGGCTAATCTTTGATTGACGTGTGCACTCTAAACGACCTGACTGACACACACTTGGTCTGCCAATCACCTTTCAAATACAATCATTGAACACAGATAAGACCTCTGATTCACACTGACTCATCTTAAAGGGAAGCTGAAGAGCGAGTCTGTCTTTGTACGAATGAAGGTTGGAGCGATGGCATGGCTAGCAAGAATGGTGTCTCAAAGGGGCCATATCATATTTCAAGCCACAATTCAGGTCAGTTGAGAGGTGGCAAAAGTCCAACAAGCTCTCGATGTCAAAAGATCAAGAAAACTCTGATTCTTCATTATAATGAACTTTTTATAGTAAATCCTGTACTTGATTCTTGATGACAATGTAAACGTCCACAAACAATTGGTGTCCTTCTGTCAAGCCTTCCCATGAAGACTGCATCACAGATATATTCATGGAATGATGGCATGCGGTTGGAGCGCACACACGCTACCAACAGCCCCGCAGGGAAAACTCACTGCATGAATTTGTTTCACCCAGTATAAACTCGGCACATTTGTTTGTGTGCGTGACAATGGTATTGGTGCAACACTATTTATCAAAGGCCTGTCTGTAGGTTGTAGGCTAGAATGGAATGGTAGGATCGAATGGGGAAAATCCCACATGAAGATAAGTCACTATCTTATGGAAGTCCGTTTCTGCCACTAAAAAAAAAAATAAAAAGAAGATTATTCTAAATTTATAACTCTGAATTCTGACTTTTTTTCTCAGGATTCTGACTTTATAACTCATAATTCTGACTTTATATCTCACAATTATGACTTTTTTTCTCAGAATTCTGACTTTAGAACTCAATTCTGACTTTATATCTCACAATTCTGACTTTTTTTCTCAGAATTCTGACTTTAGAACTCAATTCTGACTTTTTTCTCACAATTCTGACTTTATATCTCACAATTATGACTTTAGAACTCAATTCTGACTTTATATCTCACAATTCTGACTTTTTTTCTTATAATTCTGACTTTATATCTCACAATTCTGACTTTTTTTCTTATAATTCTGACTTTATATCTCACAATTCTGACTTTTTTTCTCAGAATTCTGACTTTAGAACTCAATTCTGACTTTATATCTCACAATTCTGACTTTATATCTCAGAATTCTGACTTTATATCTCACAATTCTGACTTTATAACTCACAATTCTAACTTTTTTTCTCAGAATTCTGACTTTAGAACTCAATTCTGACTTTATATCTCACAATTCTGACTTTATATCTCACAATTCTGACTTTTTTTCTCAGAATTCTGACTTTAGAACTCAATTCTGACTTTTTTCTCACAATTCTGACTATATCTCACAATTATGACTTTAGAACTCAATTCTGACTTTATATCTCACAATTCTGACTTTTTTTCTTATAATTCTGACTTTATATCTCACAATTCTGACTTTTTTTCTTATAATTCTGACTTTATATCTCACAATTCTGACTTTTTTTCTCAGAATTCTGACTTTAGAACTCAATTCTGACTTTATATCTCACAATTCTAACTTTTTTTTTCTCAGAATTCTGACTTTATAACTCACAATTCTGAGATAAAAAAAGTCACAATAATCTTTTTTTTTTTTTTTTTCCCAGTGGCGGAAACAGGCTTCCATACCATCTCTTCCTTTCCCTGATGATTTCACAATTTTCCTGAGAAATTCTCTACTGCTCCTCAAGGGGGGAACTGAGGGGTGGCCGTAGAACAACAGTGAACGGCGAACATATATAGCGTACAGCAATTTTCTCAGCTGGGTGGGTTTCAAGGCCGTTTTGAGTGGGTCGCATTGTGTGCAGTCAAAGAAACAACAATATAATACAATGTAATGCTCTGTTTTTCTGATGCCACTTTTATTTTGAAACACGTGTGTGAAAGCCGGTGACACTCCTGTCAGATGTAGAAAGAAACGTGTTGTCCTCGTTCAGTATCTACGGTCCGATTAGATGTTGTCAGGCGATATGTCAGTAAAACTTTCCTGTAGTGTCAGCTGTTATACTGTGCGCACGGCACGCACTTTTCAATAATGCGTAAATACGGTGCGCTGTATATCACTTCACTAAAGCGCAAAATAAACTACGAGCATGCAATGTCGTAGTTCTGTCGTCAATTAAGTTATTAAAATAACCAAAAAGGCGATGAAAGCTGCGTTAAATTTGTGCATGCATGTATGTAGTTGTTATATATGTGCATCAAATGTCTCTGGACTAAAATATTCTGCTATGTGAGGTCACAATATAAGTCACAAGCTGATATGTAATTTTGTAATGCATAAATAAATGTGAGCACTGTGCATTTGTACTAGAATATGCTAATTTTGCATTCATTTATAAAGTACAAACAAAAATGTATCACATGTAAATGCATAAAATAATTAATTTTACATTCTGGCTGTTGACTTCCGGTCAGTGAGATATTTTTTGTTTAAAGAAATTTGTACTTTTATTCTGCAAGGATGCAATAAATTGATCAAAAGTGACAGTAATGTTTAACATTGTTTCAAGTAAATGTTGAATTCCCTAAGCAGCACAAATGTTTTCAACAATTGATAATCTTAAATAGTGTTTCCTTGGGAATCGAACCTTGGCCTGCCACACTTTAGTGTTTAACTTACAAACTATCATACTATCCTTAAAAGGGGTTTGTCAAGAGATCAGGTACATTACTCTACCCAAAAAGAAACAAATTCTTCAGCGCTGCTCCAACACAAACCCACAATTGAGCCCTTCCACAAACTCAAAGCGGTCGGCTCATTAAACACCCATTGAGGGAAAACCACCTTGACTTTTATTGACCCTATAAATCTAGAGAGGAGTGGATGAGAGGTCTCTGCCTTAGAGAGCGTTTAAAGACAAAGACTACTGGTCCTTCGGAGACAATAGACTTCCTGATTAACTATTTACAGCTTCAACGGTGATAACTTAATTAGGGGCCAATGATGGGGCTTCAGTAAGAGCCCTGGCCCTTCCATTTGTCTCCACTTGATGGACAGGCACTCATTGGTTGGAAGTGGATTTTGTGTGTGTGTGTGTGTTGAAAGGTTTGTAATGGTAGTAAACGTACAACCAGGGTCCAAAATGAACACTAGCCAAGATCCAAAGGAAACCATTAGTTAAAACTTTTGTATGCAAAATAATTTAAGTTTAACCTACATGGCAAGCCAAACTAAGCTCTCTTATTATAAGGTTGTACTTTATCTTACAATCTCAACATCTAATTAACAAATTACTACCAACATGGCAGCAGGTTTTAAACTCAACTTACAGTAACTGTCAGCAACAAGTAGCTTTAAGTTATCAAAACAGAAATGTTAGTAACAAAACCACAAAGTTTTTCAACATTTTTGCTGCAAGTTACAGAATGACATCTACTGTATCTACAGCTAAATCATTATTTTATTATTGGGACTAATAATATAATATAATATAATATAATATAATATAATATAATATAATATAATATAATATAATATAATATAATATAATATAATATAATATAATATAATATAATATAATATAATATAATATAATATAATATAATATAATAATGCAAAGTACAGTTTATATGGCCAGCAAAAATAGTAACTCATTTTAATTTTTCCAATTCTTATGAACCTAAAAATGTCACTTCCCAAACAATAAAAATGTGTAAAAATATCACATTAGTGGCACTGGACAATAGTTGCAGTTTTGGGGGTAATGCATTACAGGTAACGTGAGCTATGTAATCAGATTACTTTTTCAAGTAACTAGTAAAGTAATGCATTACTTTTAAATTTACAACAAAAATTACTTTTTCAAACAAGTAACGCAAGTTACTTTGTTTTCCCATTTATTGACTGACTCCTTTCCTGACCTCATGTTGAGAGAAATCGAGTGCAGAGACATTGTGTGCGCTGTGAGAACATGAATAATACAAAATATACTTCATGTATTTAATCTCACTTTATTAACCAATGTCTTTTCTGACGACTTTTGATGATCTAATTCAACCATATAAGCAAAGATGACTTGGATAAACATTACATGTGTGTTTCATTTCACAGCCAAGGTGAAAAACTGCAAAAGTAACGTAATGTATTACTTTCCATAAAAAGTAACCAAGTAATGGAATTAGTTACTTTTCAGGGAGTAACTATTTCTGATCCGAGTACCGTATAATTCGCAGCAAAAACAAGTTACACATTAATGAAAGTGTATTTATGAGACTTCAGAAAGAAAATCTCAAAGTCTTTTGAGGTTATTCTTTGAGGTGTAACATCTCCAGTCTAAAATCAATAGTTTCAACCTTTCAAATTGACACTCAATAGCTCAGGAAAATAAACAGGAATTAGTGAAGCACAGCTAATGTGGACATCAATTCATAATCATGACCTCCTAATATGTGTACTGATTCGAGAGACAAGGGGGAGGAAAATAAAATTAGCAATTAAAAGGAGTAATTTTTTAGCACCTAGTAACGTCATACTCTTTCTGTTTTCCACCAGAATGAACAAACGTTAAGATAAAAAAAGCTGCATGAATATATGCAAGCGGGAGTTAAAACGAACATTATCCAAAGAAACCATTGTAAATTCATCTGCTGTACCGTCACATCATTATTGTGAACTCACCTCAATTGTGAACTGCTTCCTCTTGAGTTTGAAGGCCAAGTCTTTTGTATCGGGTACTTCACATGACAGACAGTTCAGATGGGGCAGCTGACGAACATGCAGGAGACCTGAACAAACACACAAGACATTAACAGCAAAGCATTTCACTTTTTTCAGTATAGACCGCTGTTCTTAAGTGTGTGTTAAAAAGATGTTTCTTCTGCTCACCAAGGCTGCATTTATTTAATCAAAAATACAGCAATATTGTGAAATATTATTACAATGTAAAAGAACTGTTTTTTATTACAACATATTTTAAAATATAATTTATTCCTGTGAATTTTCAGCAGCATTACTCCAGTCTTCAGTGTCACAAGATCCGTCAGAAATCATAGTAATATGACGATTCGTTGCTTGAGAACACTGAAATTTTTTTTTACTTTGAAATAATTTTCACTCAGATATTGCTAGTAAATTTCATAATTACAAAGAAACCACGAGTGGCACATTGAATTAAATATGAAATGTTGATGTAAAATGACAAACATACTCCAATAATTTATGTAAAGTAATGTTAATATCATTTACTTATTTAGGGGCCGCTCACATTTCGCGTCTTTTGCATGCTCAAATTCGTTATTTCAAATGTAGGCTCATAATGCGGTGTGTTTTCCAGGCGCATCGAGATGAAAAATTCTCGACTTTTCAGAATGGCGCAAACGCGCCGCAGGTCATGTGACAAGAACCAACCGATCAGTTTCGGCCTTTCCGTAACAAAACATCGAAAGCTCAGCTGAACAACTGAACATAGTTAGGAAAGTCGTGACGTATTGTCAAGTATGGTGACCCATACTCGAAATTTGTGCTCAGCATTTATTGCATCCAAGTGCACACACACACACACAGCAGTGAGTAGTGAACAAGTGCACACACACAGCAGTGAGTAGTGAACAAGTGCACACACACACACACACACACACACACATACACAGCAGTGAGTATTGAACAAGTGCACACACACACACACACACACACACAGCTGTGAGTAGTGAACAAGTGCACACATACAGCAGTGAGTAGTGAACAAGTGCACACACACAGCAGTGAGTAGTGAACAAGTGCACACACACAGCAGTGAGTAGTAAACAAGTACGCACACACACACGCAGCAGTGAGTAGTGAACAAGTGCGCACACACACACACACAGCAGTGAGTAGTGAACAAGTGTACACAAAGCAGTGAGTAGTGAACAAGTGCACACACACAGCAGTGAGTAGTGAACAAGTGCGCACACACACAGCAGTGAGTAGTGAACAAGTGCGCGCACACAGCAGTGAGTAGTGAACAAGTGTACACACACAGCAGTGAGTAGTGAACAAGTGCACACACACACAGCAGTGAGTAGTGAACAAGTGCACACACACACACACAGCAGTGAGTAGTGAACAAGTGCGCACACACACACAGCAGTGAGTAGTGAACAAGTGCACACACACAGCAGTGAGTAGTGAACAAGTGTACACACACAGCAGTGAGTAGTGAACAAGTGCACACACACACAGCAGTGAGTAGTGAACAAATGCACACACACACAGCAGTGAGTAGTGAACAAGTGCGCACACACACACAGCAGTGAGTAGTGAACAAGTGCACACACACAGCAGTGAGTAGTGAACAAGTGCGCATACACACACACAGCAGTGAGTAGTGAACAAGTGCGCACACACACACACAGCAGTGAGTAGTGAACAAGTGCGCGCACACAGCAGTGAGTAGTGAACAAGTGCACACACACACACACACAGCAGTGAGTAGTGAACAAGTGCACACACACACAGCAGTGAGTAGTGAACAAGTGCGCGCACACAGCAGTGAGTAGTGAACAAGTGCGCGCACACAGCAGTGAGTAGTGAACAAGTACACACACACAGCAGTGAGTAGTGAACAAGTGCACACACACACACACACACAGCAGTGAGTAGTGAACAAGTGCGCGCACACAGCAGTGAGTAGTGAACAAGTGTACACACACAGCAGTGAGTAGTGAACAAGTGCACACACACACACAGCAGTGAGTAGTGAACAAGTGCACACACATACAGCAGTGAGTAGTGAACAAGTGCGCGCACACAGCAGTGAGTAGTGAACAAGTGTACACACACAGCAGTGAGTAGTGAACAAGTGCGCACACACACACAGCAGTGAGTAGTGAACAAGTGCACACACACACACACACACACAGCAGTGAGTAGTGAACAAGTGCACACACACACAGCAGTGAGTAGTGAACAAGTGCACACACACACACACACACAGCAGTGAGTAGTGAACAAGTGCACACACACACAGCAGTGAGTAGTGAACAAGTGCACACACACAGCAGTGAGTAGTGAACAAGTGCACACACACAGTGCACACACACCCGGAGCAGTGGGCAGCTATTGCTACAGCGCCCAGGGAGCAATCAGGGGTTAGTGTCTTGCTCAAGGGCACCTTAGTCATGGTATCGACGGTGGCGTGAGTGCGAGAGTGTATTCACAATCCCCACCTTCAATTCCTGCCGGTGGGAATCGAACCAGCAACCTTCACGTTACAAGCCCAACTCCCTCACCATTAGGCCATACATAATATATACACACATTCACATATCTAATAATTCTGCTTAATATTTTTGTGGAAACCGTGATGCTTTTTTTCAGAATTCTTTGATGAATAGAAAGTTAAAACAGCATTTATTTGAAACAGAAATATTTTGTAAAATTATAAATCTCTTTACCGCCACTTTTGATCAAATTAATGCATCCTTGCCGAACAAAATCTTACTGACCCCAGACTTTTTCATGCTTGTGTGCACATTGTAGTGCGCACGGGGATGAAGGTATGATAAGTGTTGGTCAGAGTTTTAATTAGCATTCAATAATGGTGAATAGATGATGGCAAATGATTAGAGAAGGCGGTTTATTTTTTTGGTTGAAACTGCATTCAAAATCCATTAGGCTCAAAAACCTGAGGTAGGGCATTTCAATTGGCATGACGTTTCTGACTATATTGCACAGGCTAATGAACATTTTTCCCAGGTTTTGTTTTGCCTGTTACCTATTTAAACAGACTCTGGCTTTCATTGTCTGCTGAGTTTTACTGTGGGCACATGTAGCTATCATCTTTCACACTGGCCACTATAGCATTGTATCAACCATTATTTTATTAGCTGCACCAATGGGCAGAAACCAAAACATACGAGAGAAGGACTGCAGCGGAGGGAGGAGAGAAATAGGTTGGTGGGAGGGAGAGAAAGCGAGAGAGGTGAGTGGAGGATGGGGTAAAACAAGGTCAGTCGGCACAGAGGCATGTTGGGAAAGAGAAAGCTTTTTCCCCCTCTTTAATTCCTCCCTCCACCTTTTTTTCCCTCAGTTATGTGGCCAGTAGAAATATGACATTAAGAGGAAGCACTGAAGACCAAGATGAGGGGGATGAGAGGATGGAAAGAGCATGTGTGTGTGTGTGTGTGTGTTAAGGCCCCGCTTGTAAAGAGACCCGTGCGCTAGGTTGATTCCGCTCGAGTTGATTCGCTGTGACAGAACTCCCAACATGCTTTGTGCAGTGGACGCACCACAGAAAAGAAAGAGTGGCCTCATGTACGTCTTCACATTAACTAAGACCTTATGGGAAAGCATTATTCATGAAATGAGATAAAAATCAATAGCAAAAGCTAGCAATAAAAAACATTAAAGCTTAAGGATGCACGCATTGCCGAGATGTTTACCACCTGGAAAGCATTGCATTATATTTTTTTAAAAAGGTAATCTCAATACATGAACTTGAACATCTGTATTGCTGAAAAAAAATGCTATAACAATTACCATCCATTCAATATGCGTGAAATTATTATCGTCAAATATCTATAAACTAAATTAATAACATTTTGACAAAAGTGACTGACCTACTAGTTTTTAATAATATTATAAAATGAATAAAACTGACAAAACGTAACTATGACCTGATATTTAAAATAAAAATGTGAATAAGAAATTAACAACATTGACAAAACGGATATTTTATTTAAAGCAAACAAAACAAATATTTCAATTTATTTATTTAGTAAAATAACTAATTAAATTGAAATCGCGTCCAATTAGCTCACCGACAT
This sequence comes from Zacco platypus, assembly GCA_038088235.1. NCBI lineage: Eukaryota > Metazoa > Chordata > Actinopteri > Cypriniformes > Xenocyprididae > Zacco > Zacco platypus. The sequence goes on along the minus strand of CM076085.1, from coordinate 41,454,985 downwards.
CTGATAAGCATCTTAAAAGAAATTAACAAATAAATATGAAAATAAATGAGAAATAAAAATAATGTATGATAAAATTATGTAACAATAGATAAAAGTAGTAACTCATGAAATCAAAAACATTAGTGTGAGACTCATTTGCGCATAAATATCTGATAAAAATATAAATATAAATAAGATATGATAAAGAAATATCACAATAAATACGAATGATGATTTATTTATTCAATAAAAGAGCTAACTCACTTAATTGAAATCATTAACATCCAATTTGTTCAACAACTTGATTAATGAAATAAAATATACTATTATGAAAATAACATAATAAATATTAAAATAATAACTCATGAAATCGAGCAGACTAATTTGCTCATAAATCTCTGATGAGCATCTTAAGAGATATCATAATAAATAAATAAAACATGATCTCAGATGATTTATTTATTCAATGAAAGAACTAGTTCCAATTTGTTCATCAACTGTTGAAATTAAATTTACAAATAATAAAACACCATAATAAAATAAGATCATAAATATTAAAATAATGTAACAATAAACAAAAGTACAAACTCATGAGATTGAAAACAGAGTAATTCGTATCTGACAAGCACCTTAATAACGTCTATTAACCATTAATATAAGTAATAAACCAAGCAAATAAGCAAGTAAACAACTAAATGAATCTGCGGTCATTAGTGTTTGTGAACCACACCCCCTTTGGCCATTCCGTACACATGGAGCAAATGAATGCAAGAAAGAAACGGGGCAGGGGGCGGAAACGAGGAGAGAGAACTGTAAACAAACTGACCTTTACAGAAAGACGGACACAAAAGAGATGAAAAGATAAAGCATGCAACATGAAGAGATGGTGTACGATGAAAACAAGGGAGAATATAAAGAGGCACGACGAGAGGAAAAAGGGACAGAACGGAAAGAGAGCGAGCCCAACAGATCTTCCTCATCGGCACTGTGGCCACAGAGAGGTTTTAGCCAGTATGAAAATATTGATTCTGCAACTCTGCGGCCCCTGAGGGCTGTGCTGGGTGCTTGTGATGGGGCTGTGTGTGTGTGTGTGTGTGTGTGTGTGTGTGTGTGTGTGTGTGTGTGTGTGGCAGCTGAATCTCCCCCTGGCCTGTCTGCCAAGGAGCACGTCTGATTGAACACGGCCACACTAACACGAGCTGACAGCTAGAGAGAGGTCCACCCTGCCTGCCCCTTTCTACTAATGCACTTTACTGAGCGTGTGTGTGTGTGTGTGTGTGTGTGAGAGAGAGAGTCAGAAAGATAGGATGATGCAAAAGGCATGAATAAGACGAGGGACCAATGAAACATCTTTTGAAAATAGATTTCCTGAAGAAACGTGTGGAGTGTCCGTCGTGATTCCAGACTGTTGTGGATGGTTGCCAGGGTGTTGCTATGCATTTGCTGAGGTGTTCTATTTATGTTCTATTATAGCTTTTATTTTTCTATGTGAGATTAAGTTTTAGTAATTTTTCTTTGTGCTTTTGTATATTTAGCAGTTTTTGTTTTGGTGGAGGGGGTGGGAGTTATTTCTATTTAGCTTTATTTTAGTCATTTTAGTACTTCAACTTTATTTAGCTGGCAGGATATATGGGGAATATTTCTATTTTTACGTTTGTTTTTCATCAAAGATTTATATTTTTATATTTCATATATATATATATATATATATATATATATATATATATATATAACTTTATATATTACTGATTTCAAACAACGGAAACAATTTTTAGTTGAAAATAACAACAGTTTTTGTTCATTTGAATTTAATTTCTTTTTATTATTTCTGTTTTTACTTTAAAAAAAAATTACAAAAACATAATAAAATTATTTAAACTAAATTTAAAGTCTATATAGCATTTATACATTTTTATTTATTCATTTTAAGTTTATTTAATTTTAATTATTATAGTACTTCAACTTAACCTAAACGAAAATGAGAAATGTTTTGGCAACATGCTAAAATAAAATACGTTTAATTTTTTAAAAAAATTTTTTTAATGTAACAAATTAACAGTTAATTATTGATAATAAGGTGTTTATGACATTATGATCACTAGATATGTTCCTTTTTTTTTTAAATCAGATTTATTGTCCGATATAAAAAAATTTCCAAACACTTTATTTTAGTGTCCTTGTTATTGCATGTAGTTACTGTAGTAATAACTATAATTATGCATAATTACATGCAACTAACACTACAACAAACCTAATCCTAGCCTGTTAATTAATATTACGCAAAATTATACAGTAACAAGGACAACCAAACATTTAAATCCCATTGCTTAAAATAGGTATCAGTTATTGCAGAATGAGTTAGCCACTGTTTAATACCAAGGCTTTTGTTGTTTTTTTTTGTCAATGTATTTGAGGTCTTGCTTGTATGCTTCTTCTCACCATGATAGTCTTTGTAAAGTGGGTTGGTCTCCTTCTCCGAGCCTCTGAACGATTCCAGAGCGATGGCTGTGTCACTCAGTCTGATTATTCGCCCCATTACGGCTCTGTTCTGAGAGTGCGAGAAGGAAAATGGATGAGAGACAGGAAATACATGAGAAGAGTCCAATTAAAAGTGCACAAGCAAATGCAGAAACATCTAGAGGGATGCTGAGAGCATCTCTTGCTAATTAAAGCATTCGTTACAGGCCGGGGTTTCGCTCTCTTTGCTCTGAGAACTGAATTAGGTCAACTTTACCTCTCGGAAAAAAACGGAGCAGGGTATTCCGGAGACAAAGCCTGAGCTTACAGAGCTAAAACCACCTCAGTCACCAGTAAAATTTGAAAAATGTAAACATTTTACCAACACCACTCTCTACGATGATGGAGGTGGATACTTCGGAAAAAGTACTTTTCACACATACGATGATATGGGCTGGACACTTTAAGAAACCAATTAGAAACCATCAGATAATGTCAAATGTTACATTCAATTCATCAAAATGATGTTTTAATATATAAGCACTACATACAATCATGGCATCCAAACTGGTATTATTAAGTTATGTTTGGACGCCACCTCTGTGAACTGCTGCCTTTGGTTGCGTCGTGTAACATTAAATCCATCAGATCAGAGCAGAACATACGTCTGGTGCTCCAACACATTGAGTGCTCCGATTCCCTCAAACACATGCTCTCCAAATCTGTCTGTCTCTCTTACTCTGATCCCACAACTCATGCAGTGTTGCCATACGGCACAAATCTGGATGAATGCAAGCACAAAGCCACATCAACTTAGAGAAAGATCCAAAGATCCCGTCCGCATCAGAGCAAAGACGTCTTACCCTTTAATGCTTTCATTCCAAAAATATCTGCTGTTAAATAGTGTAAAAAAATGCCCTTTAGCTCATCAAGGTTTTGTGGAACGCAAAAATCACACAAATTTACATTTACGCTTTGAAACGGACTGGCTTATAATACACTTCCAGTGATGATTTTAATGGGGAAACGATTGCAAAAAATGTGGTAAAACATGATAGAATGGGCTGGAATTAGTGCTTTCAAATCGATCATCATCGCATCTAACAAAGGCTTGTGTTTACATAATACGTGTGTGTATATTATGTGTGTGTGTGTCTGAGTATATACACATATACACTATAGGTGCAATGGTACTGAACCGTCACGATTCGGTGCATACAGTCAAACATCGAATACAGTCGGTCACACACGATCCATACTCCAATCCTGAAGGGGGCGCGGTAATGCAACGCTGTTTGCTGATCACCACATCGGGAAGAAGAACAGATGACCTACGCAGAGATCTGTTTACGTGTAATCTATCAAACAGTTTCAACCACGGAAAGACATCAATAAAACATCTTGAGAATAAAATCTCACGTAGCGTTACATTTACCTCAGGCAAGTCATTTAGTGTCCACAGCATATTAGTTCACTAGAGAAATGAAGCATTTCGCTAAATATATGTGACTATATTAGCTTATATATTCACTTTACCTGTTAGTAATGTCTTAATTATTTAATGTATGTTTAAATAAATGTGTCATAAAAACAAGTTATGACAATAACTCAAAAACGAATTGGAGTAGAAAAATAATTGAAAAATAATTTTATAACTATATTTAGAAGTTAATGTAAAATCTGCCTTATGTGCAATTTACATGTTTGTTTTTATTTAAGTGTTGATTATTATATCTAAAAATAAACCGCAACTGAATTTAATAGTTTGGGCTCTGATAATTTAATATAACACGGATAATATAATAATATACATACAGACACATATATTATATAAACAAAAACGTTTATGTTAGACGCGATTGATTTGACAGCACTAATATTTAATAAACACATAAAAAAATCTGACCTTGACTTTACTGATCTGAAGATCGTGCTCATGTGTAAGACTGTACAACCATAAATCAACAGTTGCAAAGACCGATACATATGAGAAAATGAGCCGGTTTAAACTGTTAAAGAGTGAAAAAAGCACAAATCAAATACAGTCTAAGCAGCAAATCTGCTGAGAGCGCCACCTCCTGGCCAAAAACTTAGTCCTAGACCACTGAGAAAGGCGGGAGCACTCCAAAGAAAGGCTGTAGTGAAAAATTAATCTCTATGCCTCTCCTGAATATTTCATACGCTCCCTCTCTGTAGCAGCTGACGTGGCCTAATGCAGTTTTCATGCATCCGTGTCCTTTCTTTTTTTTTCCTTGCCATTCCTTCCTCTCATCTACAGCAGACTTTGAGAGCATGCGTGTTTGTGTACGCAGTCTTGACCCTTTTCCCAAATCTAGCATGAAAAATTTAACCCAAGCAACTGTGTTAGTGACAGTCGCTGCTACATCAACACTATCACACCAATTCAAACTAAAAATGCAATGCAACTGTACGACAGTTGAGCCAACAGACTGAAGGTTGAAGTCCAGAATGGGATTCAAACAGATGGGTTGACAAAATGTAAGGGAAAAGACACTGTTTTAAACTTCTTGAAGCACCTAAAATAAAGATGTTTTTATGGACATGGCAGGAAAAAACACTTCTGTTCATTACAAAGAGAGTAGATGTTATGTTTCATAGTGGTAAATGATATGAAGCACATGAAAAAGTAACTATTACAAGTACACAGCAAAAAGATGATGCAATTTATACAGAAATTTACTCTACTCATTGTATTGTCGTGAATGAAAATTTTTTTGTTCATCTTTGTTTTTCAAAAATATCAGCACACCGTTCATCACAAAAAAAACAATAACAACTAAAGCGAAGTTCACACTGCGAGCCTTAATGCTTAATCTGATTTTTGCTCAGATCGGATTTTTTTTGTGTGTGGCTGTTCACATTGTTGTTTTAAATGTGCCCAATATCAGATTTCCAGTGTGAACAGATCATGGTTCTGAACTGACATGCGTACGCAAAAGAACAATACAAACAGGGTTACCAGGTTTTTAACCACAAAATCCACTCAATTGACCGTTCGCAAAGACCCGCCCCCTTTAGTTACTGTTGCTTTGTCAAACAGTTTCATATTTAATATATCATAATTTTTTTAAGAAGTTTAAACAATAAATAGCGTCTAGTGTCTCTTTAATGTGTGGTGACAGATCGCTGTAGCTCCTCGTGAACCGATCATCTCTTCATACTAGTTCATTTATAGCATCAAATAAACATGAATGAACATCAGAAGGAATGTTGTTTCATGTGCGGAAGGACGTGAGTACACACAATTTATCAAGTTGAAGTTCAATCAAACTCTCCTGACTGCTTTGTCGGACAAAATGGCGGATTCAGGGTTATGATTGGTTAGATTGCCTGTCAATCAAACTCCCAGCGAAGGTCAATTGCTTCTCAAAACTAGTCCAAAACAGGGGTGGTGTTTACGTATGGCATCTGCCATACCCTGCCGTTCAGACAAAACAGGGGAAATGTTCATGATGATGAAAAAAAAAAAAAATGTGGGGAAATGCTCATGATGCTGCTAGTTAGTTCACATTTGGCAGAAATTGCAGCTTTGAAAAGTAAATTTAAACAGCCTAATGCCACGTCCTAACCAGACGGATAAGTAATGGAAATGGATAAGTACATTATCAAATTCATAAACATTACAGCATTTTAACATGATTAAAAATACATACTGAGTGATTGAATTTTTTTCTTTATCATAGCATACCATAGAATAATCAGTTTCCTTTCCTTTATTCTCATGATCTAAGGTGAATAATGTCTGTTGTTGCTTTCAGTAGGCTGTCTATAAAGGTCACGAAAAATGACATTCTAACTCACATTAAATTATTTTTACATTAAATAACGCATATGATTTATGAAATGATCATTGTCACACTCTGGATGTTGTTCCAGCCGTGACGCCACATATAGAGAGACAGAACCGTCACGTATTCCCATTGCAGCTGGTTAGTACAAACATGAATAAAAAAACTGATTAACATGGAACAGATACATTTGCTTGCGTCGAGTTGTGTCTGGTTAAGACAAGTGTAGACTTAGGGCTGTTTCAGAATTTGCATTGATTTTGTATTGTTGTAAGTCTGTGCACATCCATTCTTATGAATTTTTGTCCACATTTTGTTTAGATATGTTTACTTGGGATTGTTGTTGTTGTATGGCCAGAAGGAGTCATGCCACCCGTTTTTGTGAAACGCCACCACTGGTCCAAAACTAGCCCAATCGTGTTCTGTGGGGTAATCTCGGTAAAAATCGTGTTCCAGGGGTTAAATATCGCGGTATTTCGGTCACATCAACCTGCGGAAATAGTGAAAAAGTAACCCAATTTAAAAATTACGGACTTGGCAAGACACAAAGCGCACTGTGGTATGGAAGAAGCGATTACGTGTTTATTTATAGTGTGATCTGCCGCGGAAGTTAATGCGCAGACAACAATAAAAATAAAGACTGATGTGACAAAAGAGAGCAGAGTTTTGAAACTTTAAATGATACGAGCGCTCATGTTTTGCTTGTAGAGCCGTCTCTGTAACACTTACTGTACTCTCCAGAACATTCTCGTTCACTGTTCCCTGCTGGTGGAATGATCTCCCTACCTTCATCGGGAACGCAGAATCCCTGGCAATATTCAAGAGAGCTGAAAACTCATCTCTTTCGTGAGCACTTAACCCCTTCCTTTTCCCTTCCTACTCTAGCTTATGTTACTCTGAGCAATGTATGAAACTTGTATTGTGAGCACTTCCTGTGTCTATTTGCCTCTTCATGAAGAATCGCTTATTTGTGTTCCTCACATTTAAGTCGCTTTGGATAAAAGCGTCTGCCAAATGATTAAATGTAAATGTACTTACTAGTTCTGACACATCACTGCCCTTATACTGACTACCTTTCACAACTGTCTTGATAACGTTGGGTATGTAAAATCTTTGAATAGACTCATGAGCGCAGAATCATGATGAATGTTGATCTCGAGTGACTTCGGATAAGACACAGCGGTTGCGTTACAAAACATCGGATCTGTTATATGGATCTCATATGGAAGTGGCACAAATCCGAATTTAAAAGATCAGACTCCATGTGGTTTGTACTGTTCACACTGTCATGGGGAAAACAGAGTCACATGTGGGCAAAAAATAAATAAATAAATAAATAAAATATAAAAAAAATAAATATATATATATATAAAATAAATATATATATATAAAATATTATATATATATATATATATATATATATATATATTATTATTATTATATATTATATATATATATAGATTTGGGCCACATTTATCTGCAGTGTGAAGTAATTTAAATACATAGTGAACTTCAAATAAGATTAGAAAGAGCATTTCAATGACACAAGAAGAAATTTCTATATACTTTAGTTGCACATAAATTATCATTCCACTCAATGCAACAATTTACATAATGTAAGGAAGTAAGTTTTATGAACATTTATTCAAATTTGTTTACTAAATGAGGCCCAGTTGCCGCAACAGTTGGAATTTGCTCATTTTTGTGGGAAAATCTGTGCAATTAATAGATGTTAAAGAGTCAAATAGTGTTAAACATGAACCCAATGTAGCCTCGCCTCTTTTCAGCACTGTCCTCGTTGTGTTGTCTTCCGGTGAAGGTAAGATCTTACGGATTTATGAATGAAACGCTCGTTTTAAAACCTTCCCAGTCTTCTGACATTTCTTATGACATCCGCTTCAAACATTACAAGGCTCATTATAACTTTCGTTAACTCTACAATAAGTAAATCCACTTCACCACCCAATTACTCTACGGCAGCGATGCCATAGAAATATACAGAACAACCGCTAAAAATCAAGTTCAAATACAAAATTGTGAAGATGTCTGAAGATGGGGTAGATGTCTGAAGATGGGGTAGTTGTGGCCTAGTGGTGAGGGAGTCGGGCTTGTAATCTGAAGGTTGCTGGTTCGATTCCCATGCTGGCAGGAATTGAAAGTGGGGATTGTGAATAAACAGCATCTCTCCACCTTCGATACCATGACTAAAGTGCCCTTGAGCAAGACACCTAACCCCTAGTTGCTCCCCTTGTAAGTCGCTTTGGATAAAAGCGTCTGCTAAATGATGAAAAATGTAAAATGTAAATGTAATGTCTGCATACTTGTTGAACATATTCAATGAAGGCCTATTCATTGGTAACCGAAACGTTACACATCTAAGATAGACCAGCTCTGCAAGTCACATCAAAACTAACCAAACTCTAGTCTTGATAGCGGTCCAACTCTTCCGTCTCCAAAGCTGTCATTCTTCAGACTGGGTCTCCAGGGTCCTGACCCAACAGAGGCTGTATCTGTAGGTGTGTGTGGTACTGGACTATGGCTATTTGAGCAGAGATTGATTAAAGATTCAGATGGACTGTGGCTTTAAATCTCGTCACGGGAGGCTTTCAATGCCCGGCCCCTTCCCGTCGACATTAAAAATACATGACAGGATACATGACTTTTCATTACAATTCGCATCAGACGGACTTCAGACGAGGTGCTAATGCAAATAACGGAGGATTAACACAGCAGTTCTGCAAGTTTAGTAGTTAAAACAAAAATTTTGATTCCTCACACATACTGTACATTAAAAAAACCTCTTCAAGCTTCAAATAGGAGCAGATGTATTGATACAAAAGCTTTTGAGATTTAGACAATTTCAAATCTGTGTCACAAAAAAAAAACACTTGCACAACATTTTGAAACTAAAAATAAAATATTGAATCTTAAATGACTCCAAGACTTAATAATTACTGTATTGAATATTCAACGGCTACAATGTATTTTTAAAAAGGTGTACATTTCATTAATCAAAAGCCATTGTAATAATAATAATAATAAACAATGGTAAAAAAAAAAAAAAAAAGTAAGATTTTTTTGTTTTTGGAAGAAATCTCTTCTGCTCACCAAGACTATAAACAATAAATATTGATAACTGTTTTATATGAATTTGAGTTAAAATGTTCTTTTTTATTTTTAAGTATTCTCGTCCCGTAATAACATTAAGTTTGAACCACTGCGGTCATTTCGACTATTTTAAACGATGTCTTTAGTACCATTCTGGACCTTGAAAGTGTTAATTATATTGCGGTCTATGGGTGAGAATTATTAGTGATCGGATTTGATCAAAAATATCTTAATTTGCGTTCTGAATATGAACGAAGGTCTTACAGGTGTAGAACGACATGAGGGTGAGGAATTAATGACACAATTTTCATTTCAGGTGAACTAACCCTTTAAATTATACAGTGAAGACTATACAGTGTTTACATTTGACTACTTGATTCAATGTCTGTACTTGAAAACTACTGTTACTACTTGTCTTTAATAAAGTTTTAAATTCATATTAGTTAGGCTAGTAGTTTTAGCTGTGGTATCGAAATTGGAATAGAGAATTGTGAATTTTCACTGGTATCTAAAATGTGAGTGTCATAACTGCCAGTTTTAGCATAAGCAATTAAATGGCTGATAAGAATTTTTTTTTAATGGTCGGTAAATTTTAGTAAAAGCCACCAGCCATTGGTTGGTGTGGCAAAAAAAAAGTTACGTTTTAGGCCCTGTTTACATCACATCCGTTCCACAAAACCACTTTCAAACCAAAGACAGCGTTTACACCGCAGAAAACCGCCCCCCGGCCTCCCTGAGAGGGATTTTAGCACTTTGTCTCCAAACGGACAAAGAACAGCGAGATCTTGTCTTTTGAACGCGCTTAGAGCACAGCGGCTGTGGCCTCACTCTCGTTGGCTAATGGAGGCACAAAGAAAAGGGCCTCTCAGGAACCGAAAGACGCTGAAAGAGAGAAGCGCCCAGAAAGACTCGAGACTGACCATTGGGTGGCTGAATGCAAAGTTGAGGGCCTCAGACAAAGAACTGTGGGTTCACGCGCCAATGAAGAAGCTCCTCTGAAGGCCAAACATACATGTACTCAAACAGATACACACACAGGCCCCCTGAACCCCAGCCAAGCGGAACCTCATTCACACAACGGAGGGGGGTCGACTCTTTGACTCCGGCTCATGGGGCGGTTATGGTGTGCCAGGGTGGACAAACTTATGGTGACCTCAATGCTGGTCCATGTGACTGACAGTTAAAAAAAAAAAAAAGGCCATTTTGCAGGATTAGTTCTGGAAGTTGATGTTGGAAATCTTCAACGCAAGTGTTGACGGTACCATTAATTCAAAAGACAGCAAAAACAAAAATTAACAAGATATATTTTCTGAGGAAAATGTGAGTGGTGCTAGCCTGCCATGAAAGAGGCTGCGTCCAAAATCACAAACTTTCTTATTCTGAACAAGCAATTACTTCACAGCCACTAAAAAAGTACGTTCTATATAGTATGAATGTAATCCATATATCATGTGACCAACCAGCGTCAGTTGCGTCTCTCCCGTGGCCTCATGGGATAGTAAAGTGTCCATCGCAGAAGTAGTACTTTTTGCCTGCACTTTTATGAGTCCTGTGAACTCATTTCAGACATTATTTTATCACACAGTGTTATTCGCCTACTATATAGTAGGGAAGTATGCGATTTGGGATGCAGCCAGCGTAGTCGCTAGGGTGTTAAATCCAGTTACTAGGGCGTTGCGTAATGGTCAGTTTAGCCTACCTTCACTGTATAGCCTACCCTCCAAGTCTATATGATATCCTGATACCTTAATATGGATTGCGTCCCTACTTAAGTGTCAATCTATGGGACATTTTTGCAGGTTTGATTGTCAAACATTGAGAATCTGATTGCTTAGAAAAGTAATAGCTTATCTCAAACAAAACAAAATAGACTTTTTTCCCCACATACTGTAGATAACTGTTTTGTTTAAGATGAGCAAACACTACAAAATTATGTGTATTTTGAACAAAGTCTCTTCTGCTCACCAAGGCTGCATTTATTTGATCAAAAATATCGTAAAAACAGTAATAATGTGAAATAGTTGCTGTTTTCTATTTAAATACATTGTAAAATGTAATTTATTCTTGAGATGCAAAGTCTCCAAATGTCACATGATCCTTCAGAAATCATTCTTATATGTTGATTTTCTGCTCAAGAAACATTTCTTACTATTATCAAAGTTGAAAACATTACAATTACATTTTTTTTTTGATGATAAACGGCATTTCATTGAAATATAAACTATTTGATGAATCATACCTGTATGAGGTGGGAGGGTACGGTCACCATCGCGACCGAGAGCGAAGTGCGTAACAGGCCTCGGAGGGCATAGAGAAAGGTGGTGAGGGCGTGGCAGTGGGCGGGGCTATCCTTACAGCACACATCATCCCCCCACAGCGCAGATCCTAGAGAATGAAGACCCAGCCGCAGGACATTCCGAACCTTAGACTACAGAAGTCAAAAAGATAAACATTTTAATTTAAAACCACATTGTATTGTCAGGATATGTACAATTCAAGAGAACAAATTCACATCTGGCTTTTGCAATGAATATTTTATTAAAGCAACTTTGGTGAACTTAAAAGTTTTCAATAATGCATGAATAAATATGTAACAGCATTTTAATAAGTGCACCTTATTTTACAATAGAAACAAGGAGAAACAATGACACTTTACAGTAATATATCAAATTAAACTTCTTTTTTAGCTACAATATCTACAACTCTATAACAAGAAACTCTGCAGCTAAATAAGAAGTTTGACGTAAGAAGTTTGACACTTGCTGTACACAAAATATCAGTGCTTGCAACACAGCGAAAAATAGTGTTCAAGATTTAGGTAAGTTTAAGATTCAGGATCTACATCAGAACCACGTTAATATTTGCTGTTGTGACGATACTCTGGATTTGTTGATCTTTCTTTTTTGCTGTGCATAAGAATCAACACGCAACATGAAAATGAAACTGCAAAGATGGCTATGAATGGATAACTGGTGGTAATATGCAAATAAATGCAAGAAAGACAACCAATTACAATTCAGTATACAAATACTGAATGCCAACGGTTGGTTCGATTTCGAATGACAAATCAGTGAGAAACTTTAATCATAAACTTTTTAGAGTCACCATGAAATCAAAATGAACAATTCTTATTTTTTTATGGACTATTTCAGTATTTAATATAAATAAAAAACCAAAACTAATTCGCCAGTGGTTCCCTCAAGATCTTCCTATCGGATTTTACAATGGGGGTTTACTATTTATGTGTAAAATAAAGCCTACGGTAAGCATAACTTGGCAGTTTATGAAAAAATGATCAAGCTCTGTTTATCACAGACCTTACTTTACTCATAAGTTGAAAAACCCCATTATAAAACCCCATAGGAAAATCCTGAGGGAACCAGTGGCGAATTAGACTTCCAGAGTTCGTCGTCATCCCTGCACCACTCTCTAGATCTAACTATCCAATCAATTCCCAATGGACAAAATCAAGTCCCACAATACATTTTTTCTTGTTCGAGAAGCCATTTAACTCGACATTTCGCTCGGATATAAATCACAATAGGTAAGAAAAGACTATTTCAACTTCTGTTTCATGCCGAATAAAGTTAAATATAGCCAGAACTCCTAAGACTGAAATTATATACAAAAAGTTTAAACAAGGTTAAAATACTTTGAATTCATGAAATGAGCAATTATTTTATATTATTAGTAAAATTTCACCGTTTAAGTGCACCGTCTGTGCTTCGGTCTAGATTTTCTAATAAATGTATGTTGAAATCACAGGACAACACTTAATTTACTTCAATTAGAGACTCTCAACAGGACATGATTAGCTATTGTACAATTTCACATTTATACTCTCTCTATAATGAATGGTGAAAAGCAAACAAAACAGTGCCCAAATAGTATGTCATACATAAGTGTGCAATGACTTGTGTAACTAAGTCAGTAGTGGAATCCTGTCTGAAGTGAAAAGGCTTTTGTCTGTTGGAGTGAGGGTCATGTACCTCTCAAACAACTTGAATCAATGAAACAAACGGCCCAGCCAAGACCACTCAACAGCACGGTCAAACGGAACACGATGGTCAAAAGTGATTGGACGACATCTTCCAATCAGGACAGTCGCCTGACACGACCACAATGTGGCTGTCAACCTAAGAGCCAAAATGTCTGCTTCCAACAAGTGCCAGGAAATTCTTGGCACGTTTTTCACCAACATCAGCCAAGCTAAGGGGCCATGGGTGAGAGATGTGCCCTCTGCAGTGTACAAAGCCTGAGATAGAGTGACAGAGAATTGAACCTTATTCACAAATCATCAAAGACCAAAGAGCTTATTCTGAACCTGCTAAATAAAGATAGAGAGGACACCTGTCTACAAGACTGGCCTCAGGGAACCATGTGAGACACCAAGACATTTCAGTTTCAGTTGTCTTGAAAAAGCAGATAACATCATATTTGCATATTTATGATGATCACAGAACATACCTAATAGCTTCGTAGTATTTTGTAAGTCATTTGGTGACAAATACCCTTTTTGGACCAGCCATGGACTAAGCCACAGTCAAATTAAAGGGTTGGTTTTGAGCGGATTGAATTTAGTCTTCTATTCACATGGAAACATTGACCAGTGAACAAACAGAAGCTCAACCAAACCCGCTTCTTGCACGAGAACCTCTTGCTGAGGCTCAAACGTGCTGCGTAACACGAGAATGAACTTCATTGGTTCTTGCTGAAGCTCAAACGTGCTGCGTAACACGAGAATGAACCTCATTGGTTCTTGCTGAAGCTCAAACGTGCTGCGTAACACGAGAATGAACCTCATTGGTTCTTGCTGAAGCTCAAACGTGCTGCGTAACAAGAGAATGAACCTCATTGGTTCTTGCTGAAGCTCAAACGTGCTGCGTAACAAGAGAATGAACCTCATTGGTTCTTGCTGAAGCTCAAACGTGCTGCGTAACACGAGAATGAACCTCATTGGTTCTTGCTGAAGCTCAAACGTGCTGCGTAACACGAGAATGAACCTCATTGGTTCTTGCTGAAGCTCAAACGTGCTGCGTAACACGAGAATGAACCTCATTGGTTCTTGCTGAAGCTCAAACGTGCTGCGTAACACGAGAATGAACCTCATTGGTTCTTGCTGAAGCTCAAACGTGCTGCGTAACACGAGAATGAACCTCATTGGTTCTTGCTGAAGCTCAAACGTGCTGCGTAACACGAGAATGAACCTCATTGGTTCTTGCTGAAGCTCAAACGTGCTGCGTAACACGAGAATGAACCTCATTGGTTCTTGCTGAAGCTCAAACGTGCTGCGTAACACGAGAATGAACCTCATTGGTTCTTGCTGAAGCTCAAACGTGCTGCGTAACACGAGAATGAACCTCATTGGTTCTTGCTGAAGCTCAAACGTGCTGCGTAACACGAGAATGAACCTCATTGGTTCTTGCTGAAGCTCAAACGTGCTGCGTAACACGAGAATGAACCTCATTGGTTCTTGCTGAAGCTCAAACGTGCTGCGTAACACGAGAATGAACCTCATTGGTTCTTGTAGAAACTCAAATGTGCTGCGTAACACCAGAACGAACCTCATTGGTTCTTGCTGAAGCTCAAACGTGTTGCGTAACACGAGAATGAACCTCATTGGTTCTTGCTGAAGCTCAAACGTGCTGCGTAACACGAGAATGAACCTCATTGGTTCTTGCTGAAGCTCAAACGTGCTGCGTAACACGAGAATGAACCTCATTGGTTCTTGCTGAAGCTCAAACGTGCTGCGTAACACGAGAATGAACGTCATTGGTTCTTGTAGAAACTCAAACGTGCTGCGTAACACGAGAATGAACCTCATTGGTTCTTGTAGAAACTCAAATGTGCTGCGTAACACCAGAACGAACCTCATTGGTTCTTGCTGAAGCTCAAACGTGCTGCGTAACACGAGGACGAACCTCTTTGGTTCTTACTGAAGCTCAAACGTGCTGCGTAACACGAGAATGAACCTCATTGGTTCTTGCTGAAGCTCAAACGTGCTGCGTAACACGAGAATGAACCTCATTGGTTCTTGCTGAAGCTCAAACGTGCTGCGTAACACGAGAATGAACGTCATTGGTTCTTGTAGAAACTCAAACGTGCTGCGTAACACGAGGACGAACCTCTTTGGTTCTTACTGAAGCTCAAACGTGTTGCGTAACACGAGAATGAACCTCATTGGTTCTTGCTGAAGCTCAAACGTGCTGCGTAACACGAGAATGAACCTCATTGGTTCTTGCTGAAGCTCAAACGTGCTGCGTAACACGAGAATGAACCTCATTGGTTCTTGCTGAAGCTCAAACGTACTGCGTAACAAGAGAATGAACCTCATTGGTTCTTGCTGAAGCTCAAACGTGCTGCGTAACACGAGGACGAACCTCTTTGGTTCTTACTGAAGCTCAAACGTGCTGCGTAACACGAGAATAAACCTCATTGGTTCTTGCTGAAGCTCAAACGTGCTGCGTAACACGAGAATGAACCTCATTGGTTCTTGCTGAAGCTCAAACGTGCTGCGTAACACGAGAATAAACCTCATTGGTTCTTGCTGAAGCTCAAACGTGCTGCGTAACACGAGAATGAACCTCATTGGTTCTTGTAGAACCAATTTGTTATTACAAGAATTAATCTACAATATATCACATTAACAATTTTTCTCCTCAAATCCTCACGTCTCTTTCCAAGTTTGTTTTCATAGGTAAACACAATTTATTATCTGTGAAAATGACACGAATCACTTTAGTATCACGGAATGCGGAGTTAATGAACATTCTTGATTAAGGCAACGTAAGTTACATAATACAGAAATATTCAAGTTCTGTTGAAACTGGTTGATGCACCCATAGTTTGCGCAAAGCATCATGGGGCGTATGAATAAGGTGGGTAGCAAAAAAAATAAAAAGTTCTTTAGATTATTGAAATGTTCTTCACATAAAGAAAAAAATTATGCAAAAACGCCCATTTACAACCTTTTTTTAAGAGTGTATATAGGACAGAAAATTTCTTTGATATTATTGCACATAAGCCTTCATTCACTGAAACCGTTGTATTGTGAATGACTTAATAGCCTCCTTGAAATAGAGAAAAGGAGGCTAGATTTATCTCAAACAAAGCTGAAAATAGTCATTAGGTCTACCGCCCTGGTTGTTCTCCTCACATCAGACTTCATCCACTGACAATAAACACCCTCCACACCGTCCAACAATCACAATCATCTTAAGTTAAATAAACCTCATTGTTTGACTGTTTCTAAAGCGTCTTGAGGGTTGAGCTCGACATTTCAACAGAGAGGGTGTTCCTGACTCACTGGCTTCCTCCTTGCCTTCAGCCAGCTTTTTTTTTTTATCACTCATTCTTTTCCCCACTATGTGTGCATGAGAAAGATTATACGCTTGTAACCAATTCTCATGTTAACAAACAATTCTTTAAATGAAATGCCCATTACTTAAAGTTTAATTCAAACACTTCATTGCAATCATACTAGAATTGAGTCGCCAATCTGACAAACGTTTTGGTCAGTCTCACTGTTGTCCCTGTTTGCTCTCATTCTGAGCATTCTTGCCTTTGTGCCCATGTTCTCTCAACCTCATCACATTCCGCGACCTCTGCCAACAGAACGGCACTGTTTGATGATGTAAGCGCTTAATCCGTCGGTTGACTGACGGGATTCGAGGACTTCCAGGGTGAGGAGCCCGAGGTGTCCGTCAGTGCCACGGATTCAAAGAAAAACACTGCAAATATCAACAAGAAAGAGCTAGCATATATACACGAGACTGCAAGCAATAAGATTGTTTACAAGTCTAAGTAGTGGTGCTCAACAAGTGAACATTTATTGACATGAACTTGATGTTAATTTTTCACAGTTGGACTAAAATTTATAAACAGAGTGAAAGTTTTTTTTAATTGGAAATGGAAGGACAAATGGATTTTTAAAAAAAATCTTCATGTAATCTAACAAAACTGTACACAGATAAGATTATCTTGTCTTTAATTGAATTAGAACTTGGTTGACATTAACCTACAGTGTAACTACAATATGTGCAAATGGAAAAGAAATCTCTGAAATATAAAATAAATGAAATAATAAACTGTTTTAAAGACTCAGATTAACCCTGGAGTGAATTTTACTGTGATTAGAGATATTTTATATATATTATCATTATACTAATTTGATTTAAGATAATTAACAATAAAAACATTTACAGTCAATCAAGTTTTTTGCTTTTTTAAACAATGTTGGTGTAGTTATTGTTTTAATTGTGAGTTCTGTGCATTGTCAAATTCTCATTCATGTTCATCTTTAAGAGTAACATTGTTTAGGTTGCGTAATATTGGGATGTTGTTTGTAGTAAAAATGCACAGTTGGTAAGACTGAAATTGATAAAAGAGTTAAAAACAGAAGGTTTTTATTTGCAAAAAGGAGGTCAAACTGTATTTTTTTTCCAAATGTCTTCATGTGACCAAACAAAACTGTACACAGACATGGTTATCATGTCTTTAACTGAACTACAACTCCATTTAACAAAATAATAAAGTAATAATAAAGAAGATTTTTTTCATTTTGTTACCATTTGCTACATTAATAGTATTTAAATGGAAGCTTGTTTCTGCCATGAATAAAAAATAGAATTGTGAGATGCAAATCTGATGTAAAAAAAGTAAAATATGCAAGTTGTAAACTCTCAATTACAGGTTTATACCTCGCAATTGCGAGACATAAACTTGCAGTTGCATGAAACTCAGAATTGTGAGAAAGTCAAAATTTTGAGATACAAAAACAGAAAGAGGTTTTAGAGACTCTATACTTATTTGAGTCTTTGTATAGGTTACACGAACTTCATGTATTAAACGTATAGACCGGTTTACTTTACAATATACTTCAAGTGAAATCGAAAAACTGGTGTGACGTCATTTCAAACAAAATCAGGCCAAAACGAAGTTGTGTGTTTTGTGTTCTTTTCTGGAGTACGAAAAAGCTTTCCAAAGCGAACTTTCCAGAAAAGTTCATTCCGGCTGGTAAACAACTTTGATCTCCCATTGGTCTGTGGCGATGATGTAATAGGTAGGTGTTTTCTAAGGCTCTGCTTTCAAGGTCAGACATCCACCAGAACACACCGGAGAGCCACT
Organism: Zacco platypus; assembly: GCA_038088235.1. Taxonomy (NCBI): domain Eukaryota; kingdom Metazoa; phylum Chordata; class Actinopteri; order Cypriniformes; family Xenocyprididae; genus Zacco; species Zacco platypus. The sequence goes on along the minus strand of CM076085.1, from coordinate 41,436,506 downwards.
TTACAGTAGAAAATGAAGTTGTAATCCTAACTGAAAGAGAAACGGGCTGTTTTTCCAGGTTTAATACTGTAAAGATGCTTTCTTTAAAACAATCTATTGCATAAAGTGACACAAAATTTGGTCACTATAGACCATCTCTGGAGTTCCCCACATGACAGAAGCCACATAAAGTTGAAAACTGATTAAAAATAGCGAGTGTATCCTCAAGCGGCCGGGTCCCAAGAGCGGCTCAGCAGATGCAGTGCTGATGTGGAAGTCAAGACAGGGCCTATCATGGGGCCATTTCTGAGAGGGGCCCCCAGAGGGGCCAAGCTCCCCTGCTTCTCAGTAGGAGCTAATGAATATGAACAGACAGAGGGCATATTGCCCAGTGTCTGTCTTGGCCTGTTTACCACAAAACTAATAGGACTCAGCTTTAAGGAAGAGGAACCCAAGGGAATCCATCTCCCTCCTGAGAGAGATTTAAGCACAACATGGAGAAACTGACAACTGAGGATGAGATGAGAAAAAGAGGAAAAAAGGTGGAAAATGAAATAAAACATACAGCCTTTATATATTTAAAGTTCATTTCTACTTCCCGACTGTCACAAGCCACATTACAAAGGAAGTGAAAGCACAGAAATCAGGCAACAATTAGCCAACCGAGACCAATCAATGAATCAACAAATTAAAGGTCTTGTGAAAACATTGCCTGAAGCAAAACGCTTTCATTGTTCCAGAGGTGTGAATGACAGACAGACTGTTAGCTGAGCATTTCACTAGAGCCTTTCTGCTCAACTTAAGCCGAGACACTACAGACAAAAACATTTTTTCATGCATCTGTCAGTTTTGAGATTTTGGGCTTTTCATAAAAGTGTTTTTTCAGACTAGTGGAAAGAAAACATCCAAAATACACGTTTAAGTGTATCTTTTATAGCACTTTATGTACTTGTGTCTACAGATTTCAATTACCGTTCAAAGGCCGTTCTCTCAAAATGAGTTTTATCTCCTCCACTAAATCAGAAATCTCTAGAATAATATCCAAAAACACAAAATCGGGGCAGTTTAAAATCATAACTATTGGAAAAACATCTGCATAATCACAAGAACAACAAAGACAGAGATAATAACAAATAGTAGGGATGCACCGATATGAACATTTTGGCCGATATTATAACCGATAATTTGAAAGTCGGTAACCGATAGATCGGCAGATACATCTAAATCCAAGTTTTATATAATTTTTGAGAGCCTGATTATAAAGACAAAAGTCTCACCATTAAAATCCATGTCCGAAGCACACAATTGTAATTTTCTCATTATAATAACTTGCGCTGTATGTTGTACTTAACTCTATTTTCCTTTTTGAAGTGACTCCAATCTTATTTCAAGCAATTCAAAACCATCATGGTGAACAGTGCACATCCAAAGTGTCTCAGCTGATGGAGATAATCCATTATTCATCGCCTTTAATATATCGCTCAAATTTTCTTATTGGGCTGATAACGATAACATCAAAAATGAACA
>CM076085.1:41342500-41432500 GCA_038088235.1 Zacco platypus | reverse complement strand
TCAGGGGTTTTTGCAAAGTCTTTCATTCTGTCACTTCAGTCAATGATTTCAGTCTTTCCCTCTGACTCTGGCTCACAACATGTTGTAATGACCACACTGTGCCACTCTGCATGTAGCTCTGATAGCCATCAATTACTCAAAGATTGAGACCTGGATTTAAAACAGCACCTCCAGACCCGTCGCTGCCTTTCAGTTGTTTAAAAGGATTGAAAAACAGGATCTATTGCATAAAGTCAACAAAAACTCCACAGCAACTCATTCTGAAATTAATTGAGCCCCTCAGTTTAAAACAATGAATTTTTAAAGGGAAAAAAAATGAAGCCCATTTTAAATTTGATAAAAGCACTTCAATTCCCTTTATAAATATCGTAAGCTATTTGCACTGTAAAGATGTTTGTCGTGATTTGAGCAGCGAGATTACGGTTCAAGATGGATGAACTTCTAAATTTCGCACCTGTGAAATATCATTTGAAGGTTTATCGGCTTTACATGGCCAAAATATGACTAGATATACTGGATCGTAACTATGAAAAGATTAAAGCAGTTTTCTTGTCAATGCATAATGTTAAAGTCTCAAAGTTTCAAAACTATTTTATGTAGAAATCAATACTATGCCTCGAATGCTGTTGATGGAACTGATGATAAACCTAAAACATCATGTCTTCCATCCTCGAACATACATCAAAAGTTTGGGATTGGTAAGATTTTTTAAAATGTTTTTGAAATAAATCTATTATGCTCATCAAAGCTGCATTTTATTCATTAAAAATACAGTCAGAATTATGTGTGAAATATTATTACAATTTAAAATATCTGAATGTAATTTATTCCTGTGAATGTTCAGCATCGTTCCTCCAGTCTTCAGTGTCACATGATCCTTCAGAAATCATTCTAATAGGGTGATTTGCTGCTCAAGAAACAATTATTATCAATATTTATCATGTTTAGTACATGATTTTTCCAGGATTATTTGGTAAATTTCAAAAGAACAGCATTTATGTGAAATTGAAATCACTTTTGATCAATTTAATGCATTCTAGCTGTTTCTGTATATTCTATACATATATATATATATATATATATATATATATATATGAGAAATTAACACTTTGGATTAATGAAACATAACTATGAAAAGATTAAAGCAGTTTTCTTGTCAATGCATAATGTTTAAGTCTCAAAGTTTCATATATATAAGAAATTAATACTTTTATTCAGCAAGAATGCATTAAATTGATCAAAAGTGACTGAACCCAAACTTTTGAACAATAGTACAATTTCACGCCCTGATCCCAACAGACCGATTTGCTCCTTAACGGGGTGAAACACGTACTTCCCTCTTTTGATTAAGACCTGCGGAGGTGGGGGTGGTGATAATCAAAAGAAGACACGCCCCCATTGTCTGAGACTGCAGCAGCCCAGCGGAGCGTGATCGCTTAAGGTTCCGTCCGTGGAGGATAAAGGCCGACAGGTGAGCTAATTAAGATCACAGTGATGTGAGCGCGAGGGGGACCAGAGGGGCGCGTGGAGGTAGCATCCGTCTTAAACAACAGGCTCCACTTTCACCTGGAGAGCAATTTGTGCCAATTACGCCACGTAGTGAAACGGAGCGATTTAACAGTCTGGAAACGGCATGGGGCTTTTTATTCTATGAGCTGTGAAACACAGAAAGACAATGAGGGTTTTTTGTATCTCAAGACATTTAGTCGTCGTTTAAGCTTGCTGATTAATTGATTTCCCTGAAATGGATATGAAGCAGTTTTCTACATACACTCATTGCAAAAACGTCCCATTATTTTCAGACAAACTCCAAAAATGTATCTATACATGTAATTGACGACCGTTTCCTTCTGAAATGAACATTAGAGGCAGTAAAACATTATCAACTTTTATTCCTTTTCACACAAATTATGATTACAGCCAGGGTGTCGATCAATAAATCATTTCCATACCGTTCTTGCACACAAAGTTATAACACTTTTACAATAGTGCATGACTTGCTCATTAACTTACCTGGTACAACATAGCAAAAGCTCTATTACGCATCTTTTGAATGAATCTTTTGTTTCGGATCAGTGGTTCGGAGTGCCAAAGTCATGTGATTTCAGTAAATGAGGCTTCGTTACGCCATAAAATGTTCCGCAATTTCTATACGTCACGTGACTGGTTGATACGCGAATCGAACCACTGATTCAAAACAAAAGATCAGCCATCATTAGACTTAGTTGAAAAATCATTTTGTTTTTTTGGCACACAAAAAGTATTCTCGTCGCACCACTGTACTCGCATGAACTGTTTTAAATATGTTTTAGTATCTTCTGGGCATCTGAAAGTGTTCATTATCTTGATGTCAATAGAGACTCACTGAACCATCGGATTTCATCAAAAATATCTTCATGTGTGTTCTGAAGATGAACTAACCCTTTAATTTGTGCAGTGAAGATTATATGCAGTGTTGTTTTACATTTGATTTCTTTATTCAACGTCTGTACATGAAAACTACTGTACGAAAAACCTTAAATGCACTGATTCTTTCATTTGTATCTTTGTTCTACTGTATTTATTTAATTGTGCTATTGCTTGTAGTTTAATAATTTGTTCTTTTTTAATTAATGACAGCTTACTAGTCTTAAAAAGGGGGACTTTAAGATTTAATAAGATTCAATTTAAGTCTTTGGTGTCCCCAAATTGTGTCTCTGAAGTTTCAGCTCAAAATAACCCACAGATCATTTATTATAGCTTGTCAAATTTGCTCCTTTTTGTGTGTGTCTCTTTAAATGCAAATGAGCTGCTGCTCCCCGCCCCCTTTCCAGAACGCTTCGGTTGCTCAACATCAACAAAGCTGGAGAATCTCACGTAGACAAAATGAGGATTGTCAGTAATTTGTTCAGCCTTACATTGTTCAAACCGGAGTCGACACTGATGGAGAGATTCAGGAAGAAGTTACAACTATTAGAATGAAACTGGATATTTCTGAACGATTAGTTGATAAATTTATGTAGTTGCTGTGGAGTTGATTCAACTCAACGACTAGCATGTGCCGTCATGTTAATCTTTTGTGCAAATCCAGTGTTGAATCGACCATTTCGTTTGTGTAGCCATCCGATGTAAAATGACAGCATGACAACAACACTCGACTACAACAACTCTTCCTCTTTTCTAAAGCAGCCCAACATGGCCCCGCCCCCTTTGTTGTGTGTTCTCAGGGGTGGGGTTTATGTAAATTTTAGGGTTAGTGATGTCACCAACCAGCTCGTTGTAGTCCATAAAACGCCACTACTGTAAAAAAAAAAAAAAACATCTCACTTTGCAATGAACTGAGTGCTGTAACTTTGCAGACATTGTTTATGCTCAAACAGAAACATTGCACACTAACTAAAGTTTAAAAAAAGTGAAATCATAGTCAAGGACCCCTTTAATAATCTTTGAAATTTGTATTAGTTAGTTTTAGCTGTGGTGTCAAAATTACAATCGAGAATTGTTAAATTTGACTGGTATCTATAATTTTGGTGTCATAACCTTATTTATTACAATACAGGCATACATGGGTCAAACACTACAAAAACAATAACTATTTTATTCATTTTTATACATTTTTGTGGTGAGACCAGTGAAAATATAATCATTGAATTCATTGCATTCAAAAATTGAAAATCGAACTGAATCAAATTGGAACATCAGTATCGATACTTAGTAATGAAACTTTCCACATTCACACAAAACGTGCCAGGAAATGTGCAACGTAAAATCATGTAGCCACTGGCATGTTTTTCCAGCGAGCCTGGGTTGGAAATTACAAGATGACTAGAAACTCTTCATCAATATATGTACTAGGAATACCGTCTCTTGGTGTTCCCGTGGAACCAAAACACATCTAAAAGGCGTTCTAAAAGAGCTAGTGGCTAAAAGCTTTATGACTGCATTATAACACGTCATAAAATCATAATAAACTGAACGCGGAGGAAGGAATGACGGCAAAATTCCAAAAGCGACACCTACCCAGGCCACAGCATCCATCATGCTGCTGCCACGGCGCAAGCTGTTCCGCCGACACAGTATCGCCACACAGGAACACATTTACCGATGCGGGTAAACATAGGCTAGGAACACGACCCCTTCACTATGGTGCTGTTATGCAGATAAACAATTAGAAGACCTCTCTGTTTGCGGACATAAAAAGCAGAGAGAGGCTCCATGATCCAGGGGCTCCAGATTGGTTTGTTTGCACTGCGGCCATGCCGTAGACTTTAATGCAACCAAAGCTCCTGTCTCCTCTACACGCGCACCCCTCGCAACCATAAAACAACCGCATCGCAAACACCACTGAAGACTCAACCCCGTCTCTCGCGGCGCTGGCTAGGACCTGGAAGTAGAGAGATGTTTTTACGAAAACCTTTATTAGGCTGAACACCCGTCATAAAACGAAATTGCAGATGTGTTCCTCAGAAACATGACATCAGCATTGAGAAAGCATTTTCTTCTTGCAGATATGTGACGATACTTAGCGCACTTATCATGCGAGGAGGACATGTATGAAAGATAAGTGCAGAAGGCAGTGTGTGTTCAGTTATAATGTTTGGTTAAGCTGTTCCTGATCATAAGCATTCTTTTATGAACTTCCATAAGTAATGATAAAAGCCCCGTCAGAGCAATATAGATATTTACGCAAGACAGGCAACATTCCTACTTGATACTTCCAACCAGATAGCGCTCTGTTGTCTGATGTTCTGAAGATGACATAAACATGCACTGTATGTCAATAATGAGTCAATTATATAACCGATCCCAGAAAAGTAGGGACATTTTGTAAAATGCAATAAATAAATCTGTGATTTCTTAAGTCTCTTGAATCGTTTTTTAACTGACAAAAGTACAAAGAAACGACACGACTGACAAAAGCACAAATATCGGATGTTTCCGCTGGCCAGCATAATTGTAAATGTAAACAAATTTTGATTTTGATGGATGCAGCACACTCCAAAAAAGTTGGGACAGTGGCAAAATAAAAGTGAAAGCATTATATAAGATCCGAATTAAACAGTCCACAATTGACTCTTTGCAAACAGTTTGATTGACAGGCGATCTGACCAATCATAACCCGAATTTGCCATTTTGTCTGACAAAGCAGTCAGGGGAGTTAGTAGATTAACGTTGGTGAACTTGAACATTCCTTCTGATGTACATTCATGTTTATTTGATGCTATAAATGAACTAGTATGAAGAGATGATCGGTTCACGAGGAGCTACAGCGATCTGTCACCACACATTAAAGACACACTAGACGCTATTTATTGATTAAACTTCTTTAAAAAACTACAATATTTTAAATATGAAACCGTTTTATATCAAAAGTACCATGCTCTGTCTTGCATGTCGACGTGTTGTCAGTGTCCTCTTTGCTTCAAGATGTATTTTTCACTTCGTGAGAACATGATGCATGGCTTGTCAGACATAGCAACAGTAACTAAAGTGGGCGGGTCTTTGAGAAGTGTCAATTGGGGTTGTAAAATAGAAAACATTTGTAATAATATTTCACAATATTGCTGTATTCTTGATCAAATAAGTGCAGCCTTGTTAAGCATAAGAGACTTGAAAATCTTGAAAAGCCCCCAACTTTTAAATTGCAATGTACATTTTGGCAAACATAATGTAAATGCTATCAAAGCTAGTTTATGCTTGGAATAAATCACATTTTTGAGTGAACTTATTCTGAATATTGGCCATAACGGAACAGTCATTATGATACTGATAATAGATATTTAAGCAGACGACTATTATTCTATGTTCACACTGCGCATTTTTGGGATTAACAACAGCATTTGGTTTAGAAATGTCTAATTATGGTGACAGTGACCGAAGTAATATTAAAGATGGTGATGTACATGGGGCAAATTCCATCCCTATGCTCTACTCACTCCGAAGGGCAGAGGCCTTGAAGTGGGGGTTTGGGGGGGAGCAGGGCACTTGTGAGCCATAATGAAACCGTTTGGGACGCGCTTGGCGAAGGGAGAAATGAAAGACATAATTTCCTCATTAGCTTCACGTGGAATGTTACCACGACAAAACTAGGCAGTGACAAGAATATCTTATTATTGCTGTTAATATGATACAATTAAATGTACATTTATAATGAAGTTTTCAAAATATGCTTTATATATATATACATATATGTGTGTGTGTGTGTGTGTTCCCGATCTGCTCTTAAATTGCTAAGTTAAGCATTAAACACAATTCTGACCTTTGAAACTTTTTTTAAACTTAATAAGAAATGCATGACGTAAAAGAGTATAATATATTCCAACTTGAATTATTCTGTTTGTACATTAAGTCAAACTCTCCCGCCACACTTAGATTGAAAATGAATCGTGAAGACTTGTCACCCTGGGTCACATGACCATAAACGATTAAATGACTTCCTTGAAGTGACCATTGCATGTTCCCTTCACTAACGGACTTGTGGAAGGGCCCTTCGTTAAGGGATTCAGTTGTTCACTTTATTTTGGGAAACCATACAAATGGAATCAACTTCCCGAATTAACGCCCCATAAAACTGAAAAGTCTTATCACTTTTGACAAGACAAGAGTCCAAATCGAACCGCGAGATCACGTCAAATCTTCATTAACCGACAGCAGCTTTTAAGTAGAGAGTGAAGCATTTGAGTCGTGTGTAGTACACAAAAATAACGGGAGCAGCTCCGACCGGTGGAGAGCAAAGACTGGATCTAAAACCTTCAGATGACACACAGCTCACATCTCCGTCGCTGTAAGTTACCAAAAACACACACGAAAACCCGAAACACACAGAAGACACACGTTTTTGCAGCGCAGAGCGGTTCCGATCACACAGCGAGGGTTTTCCGAGAATGCGGATGTAAGTCCTGAAAAATTACAGGTGTGAGTTTGGATACAGAATGCGGTAGTCACTCCCTTAAACAACTGAACTCTGATTCAAATACGGGACTGACACGCGTATTCTGCTGATGTGTGAAAGTGGCCTTAGTTACCTTGATCCTGTGCTTACTGGAGCTTCCTGTAGCTGATAAAAACTGTGGCATTTGGCTGCTTGCCGTAGCTCGGGCTCCATGGTCTTGGACACATCATAGTAATGACCAAACCTCATTGAGGACGCCAATGCAGCCTATTAAAAAAAAAGAAAGAAAACATTTAAGACAACTTTTTTTTCCTAGTCGTTTATTTTATTTTAAAATACTATATTGTTGATGAGTAAACAGGTTGATCAGCAATGTTATTAGGATCTACAAAACATGTTTTTCTAAATCAAATTGTAAGAATAATAGCCTTAAGGCCCATTACGGTAACTATAAAGTAGAGCTGTCAAACGATTAATCGTGATTAAACGCATCCAAAATAAAAGTGTATAATACAAACATGCATGAATATATATTTTATATATATATAATATACACATATACACATATACACATATACATACACATATATACATATATATACACATACATATACATACACATATATATACATATACATACACACATATATATATATATATATATATATATATATATATATATACACATACATATACATATATATATACACATACACACACACACACACAAGTCTGTGCGTGTATTTAAATATACATAAATAAATATACGCAATACACATAAATATATGTTACGTAAACACAAACTTTTATTTTGGACTACTATAAAGCTAACAATAAATATTAGTTCTAAAAATCATTCCGAATATAAAGAATAGAAAAGTCCACACCACAACTACAACGATAGCGGCGAAGAGAAATTATATCCTTGGAATCACTTTGAGAACGATTAGAACATTGACAGCCAATCAGAATCCGTCCTGCTTTAAACAGCTCGAGCTTTTAAAGCGGCAGTCGACAAAACTGCAGAATAAACAGAAAGGTATCGTCCGCTGGTGTGGGCACTGATATAGTTCTAATTATAGTTTTCGATTTTGGTGTGAACGGGCCTGTATCCTCGCGGATGAAAGTGACGAAGTAACAGTCATGTTTTAACTCAATCATGATCATTTTCCCCTGATAGTGAGGCGTTTTGGGGGTACAATATTACATAATAAAGTGCTATTTACAGGGATAGTTCACCCAAAAATGAATATTCTTTCATCATTTAGTCACCCTTAAGTTGTATGAGTTTCTTTCTTCTGTTGAACACAAAAGAAGATATTTTAAAGATCGCTGGTAGCCATTAACGGTAGCCATTAACTTCAATAGTATTTTTTTTCTCCCTACTATGGAAATCAACGGCTACCATCAACTGTTGGTTGCCAACATTCTTTAAAATATCTTCTTTTGCGTTTAACAGAACTCATACAGGTTTGGAACAATTTAAGGGTGACTAAATGATGACAGAATTTTCATTTTCGGGTGAACTATCCCTTTAACCATTCATTCATTTAAACATTGTTGAACTAAGAAACCCAGATGATTCATTAAGCCATTGAGAACATAATGACTTTTTGACAAGAATGACCACTTGGGCTTAGAAAAACACTTGCATTCGGGCAGATGTTTTCCTGAGGTCTGGATTTCGCTCCAGAGTTTCTAATGAGGTGAGCCCCTAATCTTCTCCTGGTCTGGATCAGCGACTCTTCTGTGTTCCAGCACCACCTTCGGAGATTGACAGCTTGGCGTTCATCCTCGTTTAGTGGGCAGGTCGGGTCGACCCCTTTAACGTTACGGGCCGGGTTTTGACTGACTGAACTTTGATCTGGTGTCTCCATTGAGAACGTGAAACGAGGGGGGCGCTCCGTGTTTAGGATGCAAATCCCTTACTAGATTTACTGGGGCTTTGTGAAGGGGACAGAGGTATGATAAAGGTTAAGGAGGGTAAGTATCCCCTCTGAGACAGAGAGGAAGAAAGGGTGATTGGGTAGGAGGAAGGGGAGGACGAAATAAGAAAATGAGACAGAAAATATCCAATGAGAAGTAGGGGGGGAATTGACAGGGGAGAGAAAGAGTAAAAACACTACAATTATTAGCAAACAGCTATTTTAAAACGTAATGTATTCCAAGAGGATTTTCCAGCATCATTACTACAGTCTTCAGTGTCACATGATCCTTCAGAAATCATTCTGATGTGTCAATTTGCTGCTCACTACTGAAAACAGTTTAGATTTAATATTTTTGTGGAAAAAGTGGTAGTTTTTTTTCAGGATTCTTTGATGAAACGCAAGAATATCCAATGAGAAGGAGGGAAGGGAAAGACAGGGAAGAGAGAGAGCAAAAGTTGTCAGAAAACACAGACAGAAAGAGTGAAATCTCACTGGTGTCCCCCTAATCTCCATAGCAATCTGGATTATGGGCTGGTGGGAGGGGTCTTTTCACCAAACGGAAGAAAGAGGGGCACGGGGACGCCACGGCGAGGGCTGTGAAGGGATTTGGGGGTGCTGGAGGCTGCTGCTCTATTGTAAAAGGCTTGAGGTTGAATAGAGCCGCCATGTCCTCCTGTCTCCTCGGGTTTTAAGTCCACCTATAACCAGCTAAGCGTGAGTAATCCACCTAAACTGTGAATGAGAACAGCGAAAGCCCATTCACAGCGCTGGGTGGGTAGGAACTGATATATTTATTATAGGACACTGTTTTTCCCACCCCCCCCCCCCCCTTTTCTTAGCCAGTATAAAAGTAGTTGGTCACAACCCAAAAATGAGTCACAGGCCCTGTTTACACTTGGTATTAAGATGCGTTTTGGTCGATCGGATCACAAGCAGACGAGGGAGACACATTCCCGTTTACACCTGGCGTTCCCACTTTCAACCACTTCTGTCCTGATCTCTTCGAGGGGAGGGTCTGTGTATGGGTTTTTTGGACAAAATAATCTCACGCAATTTATATATGAGTGCTACCGGAGATTACGAAAAAAACATACAGACAGCATCAGCTTTCGTTTCTGCTCTGACAGCCGCGATACCAGCCGAACGCTGTGAGTGCGTGTTAGAAATCAGGAATGGTGAGAGAACATTGTGCTTGGTACATTTTTCGTCTTCAAACCAAACTTGGGTCTTGAGCCGACGAAGTTTAATTCCCGTCTGGCTAGCGCTCTTCCCATAATGTTTAAGCTTTAGGTCAGTAGGTGGAGAGTAGAAGGTGTTTAGTGGCTGTTTGAACACATTCGCGTTTCCACATGAGCGTTTACACTATGAAAGCAAACCGGTAAAATGTGTTTTTGACTACCTCTGGAAGTGGTCGGAAGTGGACATTCTCAAAACGTTTTAGACCCTGTTTACACCTGCATTTAGATACTGCATCTTAATACCAGGTGGAAACAGAGCCACAGGTTCATACAAGTTTTAATAGGGTCGCAGAAAGCAGGGATAGAAACAATGCCAAATGCAACTAATTGAACCATAAAATCTTGCATGGGTAGGATAGTAAAATAAAGAGGCTTGTCAATTTTTAAAAGGAAAGACAAGACAAAATTCTTCACATTGCTTTGGTTGTTGACGTCGAAAGTCGTGCGCCCAATCAAACTATATGGTATTTTGGTATAAAAGCTAGACAAATAAGACCGATGCTAACATGAAGAGGTTGTGTGACATGCACTAATTCTGAATCTCAAAAAAAAACTATGCAAAGCAAAAGAAACTAGACTTCTTCCTCAGTGACAATGTGGAAATTGTATACCCTAAAAATAATTTTGCTATAGTGCAAGTCACCACTCAATGTCTGATGTAAACCTGGGTTTGTGAAAGGGTTAGTTCACCCAAAAAATGAATTTCTGTCATTAATTCCTCACCCTCATGTCGTTCCAAACTTGTAAGACCTTCGTTCATCTTTGGAACACAAATTAAGATATTTTTGATGAAATGCAAGAGCTTTCTGGTCCCCGATAGAAAGCAACACAATTATAAAATTCAAGGTCCAGAAAGGTAGTAAAGACATCGTTATAATAGTAAACGTGACTGCAGTGGTTCAACCGTAATGTTATGAAGCGATGAGAAGACTTTTTGTGAGTGAAAACAAAACAAAAATAACTACTTTATTCAACAATATCTTCTCTTCCCTGTCATTCTCCTATGCGGTTTATGTTGCAGCGCCTCCAGGTTCTATGTTTGAACGCTGACTCATTATGGGCGAGCAAGATCACACACACTTGTTGTGCTGCTCACGTGATCAGCATCTGCCAATACTGCGGCGACGTTCTGATGTAGAACCTGGAAGCGCTGCATTGCGTTCACTGCGTAAACAGCACAGGGGAATGACAGGGAAGAGAAGAAATTGTTGAAATAAAGTCATTTTTGTTTTGTTTTTGTGCACAAAAAGCATTCTCATCGCTTCGAAACATTAAGGTTGAACCACTGCAGTCACGTTGACTGTTTTAATGATGTCTTTACTACTTTTCTGGACCTTGAATTTGGTAATTATGTTGCTTTCTATGGGGGATGCAAAAACGGATTTCATCAAAAATATCTGTGTGTTCCAAAGATAAACGAATGTCTTACGGGTTTGGAACAACATGAGGGTGAGGAATTAATGACAGAATTTAATTTTGGGGTGAACTAACCCTTAAAGCAAAACCAGTTGAGAACCCCTGCTTTACAAACCAATTTAAATACTTTTAGCAACTGGCATATAAAACATTATGTGAATGTGTGAGGGTGATTTTAACAGTGTTTTACTGAATAAAAGGACTTCCAGATGATCTTTTACCTGAACTCTGGGTTGGTTCTGGTAGCGCCAGGCGATTTTCATTGTGTCTGGACTCTCTGGGTCACTTGGTTGAGGGTGACCCTCACCGATTTTCAGGCTGGCAACGTCATCCACAATTGGAGAAGGGAGTTCCTATTTCAGGAAAAAAAAAGAATAGAAGAAAAGAGAAAAAAAAATAAACATACACACACACACATTTTTATATATATATATATATATATATATATATATATATATATATATATATATATATATATATATATATATATATATATATATAAATAAATTGAACAACATTAAAATCACCATGAAATCAAAATGGACGATTCTTATTTTTTATGGAACACGGCAGTATTTATTTTTTAATGATTTATCCATGCACATCATTATTTTAAATTTTAATATTTTTTTAAAAAATTAATGTATACTCATAATCTATAAACAAAATAATTTCCTCTCCCTTTCTTCTCTGACAATGCGTTCCCTGACGCGAGGGCGGGGCAACCTGTCACTCACATGACTTTGACCAATAGCAAGCCATGACATCCAATCAATTCCCAAAAGACAAAATCAAGTCCTGTCCTACATTTTATTTTCTCTTTGAAATATACATATATTTTAGACATAAAGAAAATGAAAGAATAAATGTCTTAAATGAATAAATGAAAAAAAAGAATAAAGAAAAAAATGAATAATTTGTTTTTGCATCAATCAGAGTGACTATTTTACTGAAAGCTTTAGAGATTTCATATTTTAAAAAATTGCTACTTTTTTTTTTATATTTGACAAATCAAATATTTTGTCTATATTCTGATTTTGTGTATAGTATAGTTTTTTACATCGTATCTAGATAGACTAAAGCTAGTTGAAGCCAGTGTCTTGGCCAGAGTTCACTTGCGAAAAGGGAAATAAATGTCAAGTTACCTGTTTTAACAAGGCCAAAAATATGAACAAACACATCAAAATAGTGCAAGCACTTCAGAAGCTGTTGTTTAAACAACAGGGTTGACATTGTCGTTAATGCCAAAAAATGCCAAAATGACGGTGGGGGAACGGTCTCCCTTAGGGGACAATTCATACAGACCATGCAATAACAAAAAACAGAGACTGTTTCACAAATAACAGCTCAACACAGGAACAGTCTGAAGGGCAACAACAGGCCCTCATTAAGCTTGTGTTGACTGGGGGCCAATCAGGGGCCAGCGAGAGAAGAACTCCTGTCCACTGTCATTAAGGTGAGACTCGTTAACGCTGTTAACACAGGTAACTCCCTGAGCGCCCACACAAAAAACATTCACGTATCAGTCTTGGAAAGCTTAGATTGGGAAGAGAGAGAGAAAACACTGGCTATGTTCGGAGTGGAATAATAGTGAACTGCCTAGAGCACTAGACACTGAGAAGAGCCTCCATGTTTTAATGCAGAACATGAAACAGTATGCATTACACAACTATTTATAATTTAAACCGTTGCATTCTACAATGGCATACACATAGTGAGACTATGTGGCAAATAAATAAAATAAAATAAAATAAAGGTCTGATCAAAGAATGAAGCAAGAAAAGATATGAATTATATCAAAATAAATTTAATTAAAAATAAAAGAAAATAAAGAAAATGTCTGATCAATGAATCAAGAAAAGATGTGAATGTCAAAATAAAATAATGAAATTAAATTAAATATGTGATCAAATAATGAAGTAAGAAAAGATGTGAATTATACATAAAAAATAAAACAACTTAATTAAAAATAAAATAAAAATATCTGATCAATGAATCAAGAAAAGATGTAAACGTTGTCAAAATAAAACAATAATAAAATTGAATTAAATGCACGATCAAAGAATGAAGCAAGAAAAGATGTGAATTATATCAAAATAAATTTAATTAAAAATAAAATAAAATAATGAAAATATCTGATCAATGAATCAAGAAAAGATGTAAACGTTGTCAAAATAAAACAATAATAAAATTGAATTAAATGCACGATCAAATAATGAAGTAAGAAAAGATGTGAATTATATATCAAAAATAAAACAAAATAAAGGTCTGATCAAAGAATGAAGCAAGAAAAGATGTGAATTATATCAAAATAAATTTAATTAAAAATAAAATAAAATAATGAAAATGTCTGATCAATGAATCAAGAAAAGATGTGAATGTCAAAATAAAATAATGAAATTAAATTAAATTAAATATGTGATCAAATAATGAAGTAAGAAAAGATGTGAATTATATATCAAAAATAAACAAAATAAAGGTCTGATCAAAGAATGAAGCAAGAAAAGATGTGAATTATATCAAAATAAATTTAATTAAAAATAAAATAAAATAATGAAAATGTCTGATCAATGAATCAAGAAAAGATGTGAATGTCAAAATAAAATAATGAAATTAAATTAAATTAAATATGTGATCAAATAATGAAGTAAGAAAAGATGTGAATTACACATAAAAAAAACAACTTAATTAAAAATAAATTAAAAATGTCTGATCAATGAATGAAGAAAAGATCTAAACGTTGTCAAAATAAAACAATAATAAAATTAAATTAAATGCACGATCAAATAATGAAGCAAGAAAAGATATGAATTATATCAAAATAAATTTAATTAAAAATAAAATAAAATAATGAAAATGCCTGATCAATGAATCAAGAAAAGATGTGAATGTCAAAATAAAATAATAATGAAATTAAATTAAATATGTGATCAAATAATGAAGTAAGAAAAGATCTAAACGTTGTCAAAATAAAATAATAATGAAATTAAATTAAATATGTGATCAAATAATGAAGCAAGGAAAGATGTGAACGATACCAAAATATAACGTAAAAATGTTAGATCAAACAATGAAGAAAAGATGCGAATGAACAAAATAAAATAAAAAAATATTTGATCAACTAAATATCAACAAATGAAGCAATAAAAGATGTAAATGATGGCAGAAGAAAATAATAAATAAAACTGTATAATCAAACATGAAGCAAAAAGGATGTCAAAACAAAATACAAATATCTGATGAAAGAATTAAGTAAGAAAACAAAATAAAAATGGGGTCAGAATAAATAAATAAAATGTCTGATCAAAGCAATGTTCAAAATGTGTCACTCGATAGTGGGATAGATTTGGAATGTACAATCATATTCTTTACTTTAAGATAATCTGCATTCTTGCATTGAAATCTATATACTATGCAGACCACATACAATAAACACAGCGAAAATAATATGGCTAGTATGATATTCTATTCCAAACCCACCCAACAACAAAAGTATACAACACAGAGAGTCCAAAAGGAGTGTGAATAATAACACATACAGACACCGTGTCATATTCAGTCAAACTATTCCCGACCAATGCCGGGAATAATATTTTGCACAGATTTATCAAGGTTTATTGTTTTGAGAGCCAGGTTCTTGTTATACAAGGAGAATACGGTTGTAAATAATGTATTTTGATGTGCTTGGAATTCACAGAACCCAAAAACTTGACAAACAGGCCGAGTGTGAACATGTGATTTGATTCTTACCTGCATGATCTCATCAGGGTGATCTCGGGCGGATGCCAGGAAGAGTTCGTGTCCGCACACAACTCCCTCCGCCAGGAAGTACTTGAGCAGCATGCGGGAGTAGCTGTCATAGCGGTCCTCCTCTGCGAACAGAAATCGCCATCAATGCCACATACATCAACCCCAACTGAACCCTCGACGCACCAAAAGAACGGCCACTATCGGATCAGATGCTGTAAACATCCCAACACTGAGAACAAAACAACACTAACCTAAGATGAATGAATAGAACAACTGTTTATTCTGGTTGCTAGGATCAGAAGCCAGGATGAATGTAATGGATTTGATAGTCAGTCCATCAGAAACATGAATACTGATAAACAGGGTTGAGGAGTAACGAAATACAAGTAACTTAGTGACGTATTTACAATACAAAATTGGAGTAACTGTGTTTCATTACAGTTACATTTTAAATGGGTGGTAATCAGATTACAGTTACATCTGAAAAGTGTTTTAGATTACCAAAGTGATTACTTTGAGTTTTAATGTCATTTAAACAGCAATTGGTGATTCTCTGACTCTGACAGTCTGAAAAAGCGGAGTTAAGTTTCATCAACATTTTAATACTTTTATTATTTTTATTTAGTTCTGTCCTGAACAAAACAAAATGACTGAATTTATAAAAAAATTGCCCAACTGTCAACTGAACTGTCCTGTCATGAGCTGATGATCCACGACTGTTTTCATGTTTTCTGATAGTTGTTTGTGAGTCATTTTATAATTCACTCGTCACTGCAACTTTTTCTCACAATTATTTTTTCCCTCACAATTGTAAGTTTGCATTTCACAATTCTGACTTCTTTTTCTCAGAATTGCGAGATTTAAACTCACAATTGCGAGTTATAAAGTCAGAATTTTTAAAGTCAGAATATAAACTTGCAATACTGACTTTTTTTCTTGCAATTGTGAATTTAGTATGCGAGTTTATATCTCATAATTCTGACTTTTCTCAATAATTTCAGTTTATATCTCATATTTTTGACTTTTCTCAATATTGCGAGTTTATATCTCATAATTCGGACTTTATAACTCACAATTGCAACTTTATATCACACAATTCTGAGGGAAAAAGTCAGAATTGTGAGATAAAAACTCACAATGACCTTTTTTGTGTTTGTTCCACACATATTAGTATTCCAAAGTATTCTAAAGTATTTAGATTAAGTTACTAAACTTGAGTAATGTAACGAAATACGTTACAAATTACTTTTTAAAGCATGTATTTTGTAATCTGTAGTGAAATACATTTTAAAAGTAACCTACCCAGCCCTGCTTATTATTAGATAGTTTTTAGATAAGATTAGATTAGATAAATTAGATAGTTTTTCTGAGGTACTGAGACAAACATTTTCACAGCTGCAGACATGTTATATTTTCTTAGTGAGAAGAAAATCTTAGTGGCCAATTCTATTACTGTCATTTACATTAGTACTAGTAGCCTCAAAGCACCAAATAAAGGTCTAAAATAGCTGAAGAAATGTTTTTGCAAATTCCAGTTTCTTCCAGTGGCAGTTGCTTGGCAGGCAAACAAACACTCATCTAAAATATCTATTCTGTCTCGACTGAATCGTTGTGAAGTCAGATTCATTTTAGCAGGGTAGTTTGTTTTAGATTTTAATGTAGTAAATGTAGAAGTTAACATTAACAACGATTAATAAATGTTAACTAATGCAGTTAACTAATGTTAACTAATGAACCTTATTGTAAAGTGTTACCACAATTATATTACTAAATGGACAAAATTATACACAAATGACAAGAATTGAAAAATTATATACATGTACAATACCGGTCAAAAGTTTGGAAACATTAGTATTTTTAATATTTTTGAAAGAAGTCTTTATGCTCATCAAGCAAAAAACAGTAATGTGAAATATTACAATTTAAAATAATGGTTTCTTATTTTAATTTACTTTATAAAACTTTATTTCTTTCTATATTCTTTCTTTATTTCTATGATCAAAGCTGAATGTTCAGCATCATTACTCCAGTCTTCAGTGTCACATGATCCTTCAGAAATCATTCTGATGTGCTTTTTTCGGGATTTTTTGATGAAGAAAAATAGAACAGCATTTATTTAAAATAGAGATCTTTTGTAACAATATATTCTACCGTTCAAAAGTTTTGGGGTCAGTATTTTTTTTCATCTCTTCA
This sequence comes from Zacco platypus, assembly GCA_038088235.1. Classification (NCBI taxonomy): domain Eukaryota; kingdom Metazoa; phylum Chordata; class Actinopteri; order Cypriniformes; family Xenocyprididae; genus Zacco; species Zacco platypus. Next base: position 41,415,104 of record CM076085.1, on the reverse strand, counting down.
TACTAGTTCATTTATAGCGTCAAATAAACATGAATGAACATTAGAAGGAATGTTGTTTCAAGCGTGGAAAGACGTGAGTACACACAATTTATCAAGTTCAAGTTCACCAACGTTAATCTACTAACTCCTCTGACTGCTTTGTTGGATAAAATGGCGGATTCGGGGTTATGATTGGTCAGATCGCCTGTCAATCAAACTGTTTGCGACGCATCAAGAATGAAGAATGAAGAATGTTTGAGAAGCTGTTACATGACGGCGCGAACGCAGATTTGAATCGCAATTTTATTTTTGTCAAACGTTTAATATAGTCTACAGGGGCGAAATGTTGTCATTCAGGAATTAGATCATGTGGGTGATGAAATTAAGAACGCGATCTTTTAAAGATTAATCGTGCAGCTCTCTCTCTCTGCACTGATAATAGCGCGAGGGCTTTTCAGTGCATTCAACTATAATATTCATGATGCGAGACGTCTCTATTAAAGGATACGCTCCTCGCACTTCCTCCACCCATCACACCAGAACCGTTTTCGGAACCGGGTTTTTTACACTTTTTCGCCCGGAAGATCTAGCCTTTCGTTTTAAAATATTGATAATATCCGCAAATTACTTTAGGTGGTATTAATCGTGGTATTATTATTGCTATCGCGATACCACGGTAATTGACAATACCGTTAAATCCCTAGAAAACAGTAAAACATTTTTTTTTTTTCAGGATTCTGAATGAATAGAACAGCATTAATTTGAAAATGTTACAAAAAAAAGTAAGGTTTAACTGTCCAATTTGATTAAATTAATATATCCTTGCTGAATAAAAGAAATAATTTATTTTAAAAAAAGTAATGAAATAATTAATGAAATAAATACTGTCCCACATCTTTGATCTAGTTATGTAAATTAAATCAGCTTCCCAATTGGTTTAGTGATGACACAATTGTATATATATATATCTCATACACACACACACGTTCGTTTTTCTATCAAAGTGAGGACTTTCCATAGACATAATGGTTTTTATACTGTACAAACTGTACATTCTGCCCCCCCACCCCTAAACTTAACCCTCACAGAAAACATTCTGCATTTTTACATTTTTAATTAAACATTGTTTAGTATGTTTTTAAAGCTGTTTGAAAAGTGGGGACATATGAAATGTCCTCATATTTCACCTTGAAGTTGTAATACCAGTGTAATACCCATGTCATTATACACATTTGTGTCCTGATATGCCACAAAAACACGCACACACACATATACATATATATATATATATATATGTGTGTGTGTGTGTGTGTGTGTGTGAGTGTTTATTACAACAAATCTAGTGGAAAATGGTTGAGTACAGCTGACTGGCCAACAATTTATTGGCTTATAATTTACAACATTTCATTTTACATCACTTTGCGCTGACTTCCTGTAACAGCATTCATCAGCATTCACCCACTGGCCGTTTCAAGCTTGCATTCTCTCTGACAAACAGCCTCAAACCCACACAGGTCTACAGCCTCTGAAGGATTCCTCCAACAGCAGGAGAGAACGAGGGGTTTCCTGTCCTCTTCCTGACTCTGCCTACTAACCGGGATGCCTCTCATATTCCATCACCAACCAAAGAAAAAAAAAATTCCTCAGCTCTTCAATTTGTCATCGGAAGAACTCCCCTCTCCCTTATTGATGTGTTTCTAGGTCAGCAGGCCTTTGTGGCTTTCAGCGGCCCCGACAAAGACACCCAGATGGGCCCACTCGAGATGGGGCCTATTGTGGTGGCGTTTCTATGGCGCCTTACAAATGAAACCTGCGGGTGCTATTAGCCTAGCGGGGGTGTTTCGGGGGCAGGACGAGATGTGTTGTGGGCGCATATCTCCACTGTAGCACATATCAGTCACCCAAGAGGTGGGGCATCTACAGACTTCCTATCTTTTCTGATGCAGAGAGAGGCCGTCTCTTTTGGTGAAAGAATAATGTAAGTGGTGTGTAGGGCAGAATAAGTCTGCGAGTGCAGCGAGTGTGAGTCAGTCGCTCAAAGCTGCAGGGGAAATTTGGGTCAACACTTCTGCCCTCCTGCTTCCATATGTTTGCCGTCTGAGTCCCACTGATTCACAGTGGAACCGGTAGCACAAATCTAATTTGAATACGCAACCTCTGGGGACGCATATAACATCTATTTCTTTACTTTAATGATACTGGGGCATCAAATAACAGCTCGATTTTCAACTCTACATAAATAGCTTACAAATTCGACTCTCATCTTAAAGGTGCAGTGAGTATATTTTAGCATAGCTAAATTTGGGAACTAACGAGAATATATGGGAATTAATGAGAATAAACCAATAACAGGAAACTTCACCCAAAAATGAAAATTGTGTCATTAATTCCTCTCCCTCATGTCGTTCTACACCTTCGTTCATCTTCAAACACAAATGAAGATATTTTTGATGAAATCCGATGGTTCAGTGAGTCTCTATTGACATCAAGATAATGAACACTTTCAGATGCCCAGAAGATACTAAAACATATTTAAAACAGTTCATGTGAGTACAGTGGTGCAACCTTAATATTATATTATATAACCTTAATATAATATATTATATTAAGCGACGAGAATAAGCCTTAATGTGCCAAAAAAATAAAATAATGACTTTTCAACATTATTAGTGATGTTTGATTTCAAAACACTGATTCATGAAGCTTTACGAATCTTTTGTTTCAAATCAGTGATTCGGTTCACGTATGAAACTGTCAAAATCACGTGAACTATTGAAATTGCGAAACACTAATGACGTAACGAAGCCTCGTTTACTGAAATCATGTGACTTTGACACTCCGAACCACTCCGAAGATTCGTAAAGCTTCATGAATCAGTGTTTTGAAATCGCCCATCACTAGATATTGTTGAAAAGTCTTTTTTTTTTTTTTGGCGCATTAAGGCGTATTCTCGTCACTTAATATAATATATTATATTAAGGTTATATAATATAATATTAAGGTTGAGCCACTGTACTCACATGAACTGTTTTAAATATGTTTTAGTATCTTCTGGGCATCTGAAAGTGTTCATTATCTTGATGTCAATAGAGACTCACTGAACCATCGGATTTCATCAAAAATATCTTCATTTGTGTTCTGAAGATGGGTCTGGAACGACTTGAGGGCGAGTAATCAATGACAGAAATTTCCTTTTTTTGGTGAACTATCCCTTTAAATGTAATTGGGGAAAAAAACATCTTACAGCAACAACTTTGTTAAAAGAACTAGATTTAAAAGTAAATTCAGTTGAATTTTCTTCAATCACAGGCACAGGGCGATTGAGGCCACACCCCCTGAATCTGCCTTCATTTTACATTTCATTTTTGAATTTTATTTGGGGGGGGGGGTCATAGGGAATATGGATATTTTATTAAACATAATATGTTTGCAAGCATGTCGTCTTATGACCAAACAAAATGTTTATAAATATGTTTATGTTTGTATATGAAACAGTTTGTATGAATTATCCCAAATTTCCAATTAATTCCTGTAAAGTTTCCAACTTGGAATATTTCCAAAAATTCCCTACATTAACTTCCCATGGAAAGCTTCTGGAAAGTTTCCGGAAATTTACTGAAAATTTTTCATCACTTTGCAAGTCTAGTATATTTCAATATTAAAATAATTTAATATGCATGTTAAGACAATAATAACTAAGGCATTCATAACCACTTTAGCTCTATAAAATGTTTTTTTTTTTCTTATTTCTGCATTCCAACCAGTACAACACAGCAACAATGGGTAAATCAATTATGTAAATTAGGGCGGAACTATCTATTTAACCAACCAATGGCAGGTCGGAGGAGTGTTTAAAAGATTAGAAATCTTTTAAGAAAATAAAAGAAAATTAAATAAACATCTTTAACGTAATTTGTTGTATAATAGATAACATTTAAGCAGATAATTTATTTCTATTATAGAAAGTATAACCATCATCCCTGACACACACAGTATTTTTCATGCGAGACATACATCGCTATGCATGTCGGGGATGTAAGTGTCCTAGACAGGACTAGATAGATCATAAAGGACCATGACCAATTCACTTCCAATGAAGTGAAAACAGAACAAAAGAATGCAAAGAATACAAATTAGGATGTAAAGATATAAGATCCTCATGAATATATATTTTGAGAATAATAAGTAACATCAAAAGAATTCATTATTCAAAGAAAAAAATATCTGCCGGTCATAAGAGTGCAAAGCAAATAGTGGCAACTTTCTTAACCTTACGTCAAAATAAATAAATAATACTGATAAGGAGCAACAGAAAGACCCTCAATTTTGAAAAAATAAAATAAAAATGTTCGTCACAATGAATTATAATTCTTATATTTATTGAATATTGCTGTTATCAGAAATGATGTGTCCGTGCTCATCATTATTTTTTTTAAATTCATGTGCCCTTATAATCTTTCATCAAAATATCTTCCCCTCCCTCTTGCGGCGACATCATCTCTGATGATGAGGGCGGGGCAACCTGTCAATCACATGAGATCCACCAATAGCAAACCACAACCATCCAATCAATTCCTAATGGACAAAATCAAGTCCTGACCTACATTTTTCTTGTTTTAAGAAGGCGGGATATACATCACAATAGGGGAAAAAATAATTTAAAAAAATCACAACTCCTGTTTCATGCTGACTTTAACACTGCAGAACCTCAAAACAACAACAAAAACCATTAGTCTGTTATCAGAGGTACTTTATCGTTATATTAATGAGCTATCAGTATCATAACACACACACACACACACACACACACCTGTATTGCTATTTGCACTTTTTGATAGATTTCATTGGTGTTGTACTGCACTCTGCAACATGAAAAAATTCATTTGTTTTTTTTAACATAAATTAAAAATTATTATATAAAATATATTACATTTTTTTTTTTTTTTTAATTTTTAATTTATATTAAAAATTATATTAAAAATTAACATACAAAGAAGTGGCGCAAACAACGTAATGACACGACGTGACATGTGACATGACAAATTCATTGCTTACCTACAAGTAGTAGAGTTCCAACAGCCAGACCGCCACCTATGGAAAAAAATATATATATATGTATGAATAACATAAAATAATATCGTTTTTTTTTTTTTTAATCTCCATAATTTAATCAGAACGGCTCAAGTACACCTACAATGAAAGAAATGTTTTATTTTGGATATTTTCTTTTAGTATTTAACATTGTACACACACACACACACATACACACGCATATTATATATAATATACATTATTATATATTATATTATATTACCCATAACTCTTTTTTCCTCTTTTTTCCTCTTTTTTTATTTTTACACACGCCAAGGTAATCGATATCGGATTAATGTCTTACAAACAAAAATATTTAACATAATGCAAAGATTATACTTTTAATGAAGTGAAAACCGCCCTGATATTGTGATTGATGGGATTAGGGCATTTCTCAGTCAGGTTAAAACAGTATATACTGCAAACATTAGTGTGACAGTGGTGCAAACAAACACAGTCTATCAATGCTGAATTATTTCTGGATGTATTCACAGAAGCAGCATGTGAAATATGAATATAGTACACATCCACCTGACAGTGAGCTTCAACCGAGTGAATTATACTAACCAATCACGTAGTCAAGCGAGCTGACGCCAGATGACAGTAAGAGTTGTCCATTCTGTACAGACGGTCTGGTACCAGGGATAGAAACTAGTTTGCCGCGGGTTTTTTTCTGAAAACTAGTTGTGTTGCCTAGGCTGGTGGCTCCAGCCATGCATCTGACGGGCGCCGCCATGTTTTTCTGTTGACAGAAACACCGATGACTCTACAGCCAATCAGCGACCGAGTTGTTGTGTTCTTAGCAAATCAGAGAGAGACTTGCTGAGCGACGATGACGCATCGGAGTTCAAGGTTGACTGCAGCTGCGTGGTGAACATGTGATCAACGGATATAAACAGCACGCTGTCAATGGACACGAATCAGGTAGGGTTACTGTACAAATTATTATTATTATTATTATTATTATAATTCCATCAAACATGACATTCCTGCTGTGGATCCTATTTATATGCCATCGATGTTTCAAAACTGACAGCTAACTGAGCTACAACACAAAACCATGCTGCCCTTGTGCTTTTGACAAGACTTATGAAGATCATTCAGAGCTTCTTTCATCACCACTGACACTGTAAAAGCTCATTGTAACGGTGTATTTATATAAAAGAAGAATGCTTAATTCTATTACGTGTCAGTACCAGAACCATTTAATAATATGTATGTATCATATATATTATTTGAATTTTTTAAAAAAAAATGTAATATTTACTGTTTTCGACAGTAATGTTTCTTGAGCATCAAATCAGCATATTAGAATGATTGCTTAAGGATCACGTGACACTGAAGGCTGTAGTGACGCCGATAAAGGAATAAATTACAAATTAAAATATTAAAATACAATTTGTTTTTTAAATTGTAGTAATATTACACTGTATTTTCCATCAAATAAATCTTACTGACAACAAATTATTGAATGTATAGGCTACACATATACATATAGGCTAATCTCCTGCATTGCTGTGGTAGTTTCATACATGATAAATTAAACGCAAATCACTATTACAACATCCATATATTTGATTTTTATAAATAACTGATATTATCCAACATAAAAGTGAGTGTCTAGCTGCCGTTAAAAGCTCCGGTTTCTACAGTTGAGCGTTCTGAGACGCGCGCATAGGACTGCGCATGCGCATCAGGTGTGGTCTAGCCTGAAAACGGCGGTTTTTTGTCATGAATCATGATCCGAGCATTTAGAAACAAAATTAACGCGACAGTTGTTGTCAGATTACATTGGTGAATTCAAATACGTAATTTAATCTTAAACTTGGCCAACAGTTTTGGAGAATTTTGATGTTTCCCCATTCAAAGAGATATAGGAGCTGCACGTGCATGCGCGAGCTGCGTTTTAAAGATGGCCGCCAAGTGAAATGACTTGTCTTAAAAGGACTTTGGCTTCCATCCAAACGTGAAGTGAATCTTTTCAAAGTCTGCAAAAACAAATGAGAATTAGGTGTGTTTCCAATCAAGTTGTTTGAGCGGGTGGTGTTTGTAACCTAGTAGCTGTGAATAAAACACCCTCAGTGAAACAGAGTCGCATGGGTTTAATGTTCGCTACGCCATAATTTGGCAAATGCATTTCCATCTCCCATTATTCGCATTAACTCTTTTTCGCGCAAGTCAAATCCACCTCAAGTGAGCGTAAGAACTTTTTTTCATGCCAAAATTTGTCATTTCCATCACTCGTTTCTGATGCGATACTTCAAAATGCGCATTAAAAACAGCATTGATGGAAGCATAGCTTAGAGTTTGGGTCTCTTTCTCATTTCTATAGATAAAAATGCTCCACTAGACCGGTCTATTCAGTGTTAGGGTGCTCTTTTTAGTTTGTCCACATGCTGGTATCGCTTATGTTATTTTTTTATTACGTCAGCTTTATCAACTCATATCTGATTGTTCCACGCAGTGCTAATACTGACAGTCATAACATGTCAAATGTTTCCTGAGCACCTTGTTTGGGTTTCCCCAATGTGATTCTCTTCGCTACCACAATCAGAGGTTAAGAATATAGTGGCATTGCTCAGAGGGGAAGTTAGATTGTCATCTGCGGAGGGTTTGTTTGAGTTGGTGTTGAAAGGAAAGCAATAATCTTGGATGCCAGGACAATTATAGGGTTGTGGTGACTTTTATTTGTGACCCAGAGGAAGGTCATTTTATTCTCTACTCCAAAAGCTGCATTAATCTGTACTTTCCAATATGAAATAAAGGATATCTGTCACATAAAAACAAAGCAGGCTAATTTTAAAATGAAATAGTAGGGATGGGCATTTATTGAATAGAGAATTGTAAGATTTCTCTTTTACCCTCAACAGAAGGGCCTAACTTGGTACATCTGATAAGATCTGTTTGCCTTTCAGCTCTGTCTTGGGTTCAAGCTGCAGTCATAGGTCATTTCAATAAAGATTAGTCTATTTATGTCACGTCATTGTGTCAGAACTAGCTCAGCATCCTTTGAAATTGCTTCGCTTTGTTCATATTTACGGGGATTGACTCTCTAATTGGCTTTATTCATTATCTGCCTTTTAAAATTCATTTGATTTCCATTGGACCGTTATAAAAATGATGTGACCGAGGGAGGTTTCCTTTATGTCACGGATGCTGACATCTGTCCTCCATCAGCCAAACAGGTGTCTCCATCCAGGCTCAATCCGCCGGCCTCGTTTTGATAGCTGCACCGATAGCCTCCCGATTACCAAATCTGAAGGTTCTCCGATCCATTGAGAACAAAGAGAGCAGTGCGAGGCCACCCTCAGCTGCCTTCTGCCGCACAGATCCAGAACATCAGAGTGCCCCCCCCCCCTCCTCGTCTTCCTTCCATCTGGGTTCTCAGGGGAACGCCATCTTAGTTAACACTATTCGAATCTATGTAATCTTCTTAAGTCCCGCAGAAGCTCCCAAAGTCCAGCTCCTCATGTATGTCTGAATTCAGATGTGCTGTGATAAGAAGCTGTGAAGCAGGCGTTGGGATTGGATTCCTCAATTTTTGCAACTGATCTCACACCGCCCACTTATATATATACATCTAAGACATTCATAATGTTCTTTTGAACTTTCTATTCATCAAAGCATCCTGAAAAAAATCGTGCGTGACTGTTTTCAACATTTATAATAATCAGAAATGTCTCTCGAGCAGCAAATCAGCATATTAGAATGATTTCTGAAGTAGTTATGGATCATGTTTAAAAATTTTTAAGTGAGTTTTAAGTGAATTTTTTGTGAGTCTCACTCACAAACTATATCTGCTCTATATCAGAGAGGAGCTATTTTCTGTCAATGCATTAGTAAATGACTATTTCTATACTAACTTTTCTTGTAATAATTGTGAAGGTCCGGCAATCATGAACAATGGCGCTCAGAAATACAGCTCTGCACTGTCACCTGGGCTGCTGTTTATTTTCTTTGCTATTTCAGGAGGTCAGCGGAGTATAAGCACATTAGATGGTGGTTGCACAGAGTCTTAGTGACCTTTACACAAGTGTGACATCAGTCTCAGTGCCTGAATTGGTGTTTGTCCTCTTTGCTTTATATATATATATATATATATATATATATATATATATATATATATATATATACATACATATATACATATACATATATACATATACATATACATATATATATACATACATATACATATACACATATATATATATATATATATATATATATATATATATATTATACCACACTGTAATTGAAAATAGTTAAATAGATAGTTAAATAAAAATAGTTAATAAAAAAAAAATAGTTTTTACAACAATATTTTGAAACAATCTATCCCTCCAAATTATATCACTTGGGAGTGTTTTAAAAATGCATTTGATTTTCTGTAATTTACTGTAATTTTATTACTTGTCAATTACTTAAATTACTTGTCAATTACTTGTAATTTACTTGTCAATTACTTAAATTACTTGTCAATTACTTATTTTATAACAATGTTATTACTTCTTAAAATCAAATGTCTTAACTCTGCTGTTCAATATTATATGTAGAAATATTAGGCCAATGCAGCAAATGAGAATTTTTGGTTTCCTCTGAAATTGCATGCCAAAACGTTTCATTAGACTTGGACTGTTTTAATTGGTAAGAAATTGGTTCCTGTGTACGATGATGAGGTCTATAGGGTGTGTTTTAATAAATCACTGCATTTTTTGCATAAACAGATGTGCTGAATTGATATGAGGTTCTATTTCATTTGACTTGTTGTTATTTTTCCAGCTGCCATATTAATGCAACATCTATGCCATGAGTTCAAGACATGATGCAACAGCTTGATTTATTAATCTAATGCGCAATAAAAAATAATGGTAATACTTTACAGTAAGGTTCATTAGTTAACATTAGTTAACATGAACTAATAATGAGGTGCACTTATACAGCATTTATTAATCTTTGTTAATGTTAATTTCAACATTTACTTATGCATTATTAAAATATTGTTAACATTAGTTAATGCTCTGTGAACTAACATGACCAAACTATATTTTCATTAACTAACATTAACGAAGATTAGTAAATACAGTAACAAATGTATTGATCATGGTTAGTTCAGGTTAGTTAATACATTAACTAATGTTTAACTAATGAACTTTATTGTAAAGTGTTGCCAAAAATATTGTTTTAGCTATTGTCATACGAGTGCCAAGACTGTAAATGATCAATTAATTTTTTTGAGCAGTTTATCAGATTAAATGCTGCTAAACCAACATTGATGACAACTCTCACTCTCTCAAGAGATTTGTTCAATTTCAGAAGTTTGTTTTTACAGCAGATTTATGGGATTAAAGGGGCATTTTGATGCCACCTGCTTCTCAGCTCTCTGGGAACCCTTTCTCCCTTCTGTTGCATTATGGGTTTTGGGGGTCCGGGGCCACAGATGGTTCTCCAGAGATGCTCTATGTGACTCTGTGTAGCAAATATATGTATACATTGTACTGTGTAATCCTGGATTAAGGGGAGGCTTGGAGTTAATTATCCAATTGTTAGATAAAATTCATTTTGGTCCGTCACTTCCCCTGTCCAGGGAATCATGTGGCCTAGGGTGCTTGTTCCGAACACAGGGGAATGTTCAGAAATAGATTTAATCTCAATTGTCTGAAGGTCTGTTTGATTTTGGCTAAACTCCATTTGATTCCAAGCAGCTGACTCACCCAGTCTCTCTCTCACACACACACAGGGTGCCAGTGGAAAACCAGGCGGCCGCATATGGGCCGTCTCTTGATATCATTCACTGGCCGTGTAATCTTATTATGCTAAATCCTTAATCCTCACCTATGCTGGACGCCCACAACAGTGATGGTGCTGGTGATTGGACGACTAGACGGTAGTTGGGGATGCTGTGTTCTCCGCCACACATTCTGCCGATATGAGCCTGACAGTCTCTTGAGGTCAGGACCAGAATGAAAGATGGAGCCAATCAGATTGAAGTAGAGGAAGATATTTCTGGATCAACATCCTTTGTTGTTACCAGAATCTGAATCGCGTCGGGTCGACTATTGTCCGATAGTTTAAATATATATATACACTTCCATTTAAAAGTTTGGCGTCGTTCAATAGAGGTATCTTATGCTCACCAAACCTGCATTTAATTGATCAAAAAGTACAGTAAAAATGTAATATTGTGAATTATTACAACTTTAAAGGACATATTTTCTATTTTAATTGATTTAATTTTCGTGAAGTTCTACGCAAATCAGGGCCATTTTCAGCGATTTCATAAGATTTTCCATAGAAATACTGCATTTTTACACCTTTTCAACAGTTATAGCCCCACCTATGGCCTGATGTCCATAAAAGTTTCCATGCTTCTTTAAAATCATGTACCGCATGTGCTCACCAAATGATGCGAAGTTCTGAGTTTTCGTTTAGGAATGAAAGGCTTTTGGGTAGACTCGGCCACCCTTATTTTCTAAATGACTGCTATAGCTATCCAAAGGCATTTTTTTTTTGGATAATTATTGACATGGTGAGGCCTGAGAATTATGCCGCAGTGGTTTTATGGAGGTTGAGCCAAAAACCTAGGACTAACCCTAAGTTTGTTTTTGAAATAATCTCCGTATATTTAACGAACGATTCAATGGACAGCGGCGGTCCTAGAGGCAAAGTTGCTCAGAATGAGGAGCTCTACCTTGTGGTATGAATGTCGTGGGCATGTCCTAAAAATTGCTCGTGTGGAAAAATGTGACGGCACCCCCCGGTGGCCGATTTCTTTTGAATTTTTCACAGGCTTCTGGGGCCGTGAGTCAAACTGGCCCATCAAGTTTCGTTCTGATCAGCCTCTTCATTGGCCACCGCTGGCTGCGTTTTTTGAGATACGTGAATGTCCTCAAAGGCAGTCTTGACACATTGGATAAAGACACCGCATACCAATTTCCAAGTCAATCATACACAGAGTTGCGTAGTTATTGCCATTTTTGTCACCACGTCCTTTTTCCCGCGACCACAGAATGAGCTCTTACATGTGTGTGAAAATATCTCCTCTCATTCGCGATTTATAGCTCTAAGGAACTTTTACTAAAATGGCTATGTATTCATTTTTAGACAGCAAAATCCTCAGAAAAGTTGTCTTTAAATTCACCTATTGTAATTTACCGTAAAACGACATGAAATGTCCCATTAGATATATTACAGTTTTACACCATATAGAGTATGAGAACTTAACGGTTGAATATTTATTGTCTTTTACCATTAAAATTGCAATCATTTTTTTTTATCCCAAAAGATGCACTTTATAAGAAGCATAGAGGTTTAAAAGAGGAGTGTACAGTATATGTTTAGTTTAGGCAGAGAATCTGTGCCCGCTATCAATTGCCAAGGAAAACGGCTCAGAAACAATAGTTTGTTTGTCCCACCCTGGAGTTTGATAAGCAAAACAACAGCTGGCCCTTTCACTGCCTCCCTCAGATACGACTACATCCAGTCAGGCAGAAACATCCCCGGACGGAGGGGGCCTTTGGGTAGAGGAGCCAACTCTTGTATGTTGTGTTTGTGTTGGGGGTATCAGACGTAATTATGAGGATTCAAAGGTGTGGATTCGATGTCTGACCGGAATGGAAAGAGAGGGGTGTCAGGGACGACGAGGCTGGTGGGTAATGGGATTAGGTGTAGCACTTTCCATGACACACGGAGACGGACACCTGACACTTGGCCTGGGACTGAGATGGAGGAAGTAGGGGACGGGGGGATTAATTCCACCCCATATTGGAGAAGTCATTCCCGAGGCAATAGGGGCTTTTGGGATAGGGCTCTGTTTCATTTAGTTTCTGCTCGGCCGGCTCGCCTTAATTCCTTTGGTTTGTTTCAGGAGAAAAGATTGAGGTTTATCCTTCATTGGACATCCTGCGAGGTTGTTCTTCTGAAGATTCGTTTTCTAATTGCGATTTTTAAGAGTTTCTTGCCGTGAACCGACAAACGGCACGCCATTCGAAGTGTCGGTTTTATCTTTTGAGCTGTTTATCTGCCAAGCGAGGTTTCACGGATGTGTACAAACATCCAAACACGACCTGTATTGACTCACGCACCCTGCTAGCTTGATGGCGAAGGAAAAGTCAATAGTTTGAGAGAGGATGGACTGTTTATTCAGACAGCGCACCACAGTTTTATCAGTTAAAGAGCCGGGGTGCGAGGACAAACAAAGGAGCTTGTGTCTTCTGTTGCTATGGCCATAGCGTAACTCTTTTTTTTTCAGTTCGAGGAGATGAACCTGTGCCTGCTAGCGCCGTCACCTACTCCCACAGGTGTAGATTGGGTTGTCTCAGACAGGGTCAGATGCCCAACCCATCAACAAGGCACAAAGAGCGACCTTTGTGCCTTGTTGATGGGTTGTAGAGGCTGCTGAGAATGAAACACCATCTCTAATGATCACTTTGGTTTCACAGTTTTAACCGTTAGCCATTAAATGTGTGAATTTCCCCACCACCTCTGTGACAAAGTGTTTAAAAGCCACTTTCGACCCTCGGGCGCAGACATGCGTCGTCAGTTTTTGGCACTAAGTGAGATTTCCGATTGAGACTTTCCATGCAAATTTTAGGTTTTAATTGTAGTGATTAGAGCTTCAGAGAATGATTTAGGATTGGCATCTCATCATAAAATCATTAATAAAAATATTATGATGTTTCATACTAATATTTGGGGTTTAATTCATGTGTCTTAAAAGCTCCATACACCAGTGTTATTTATGTATTATTTATTGATAATTTTAATTGCCTTTTATGGTTATATTTTAATTTTAGTTTGTGTTTTTCATCATTTTAATCAATTTTTTATCTAATGTTTTATTGCTAACACTTTACAACAAGGTCCCATTAGTAAACGTTTATTAACGCTTTAACTAACATTAACTAAAATGAGCAATACATTCGTTATAGTATTTATTAATCTTTGTTAACTTTGTGTAATACAAATACAACTATTCATTGCTAGCTCAAATCAATTAAATATTAACAGGCACAACTTTTGATTTTATTAATGTATTAGTAAATGTTGAAATGAGCATTTGTTCATTGTTAGTTTGTTCACTAATGCATTAACTAATGTTAATAAATGGAACCGTTTTATTTTACAGCGTTAAATTACTGAAAATAATTTTAATGGTAACACTTTGGAACACATATTCACTATGAACTGTGACTTTTGCCTCAATAAACTCTTAATTTAATGCTTATTAATTGTTAGTAAGGTAGTTGTAGTGCTTATATATATTAGGTATAGGATTTAGGGAAGTAGAATATGGTCATGTAGAATAAGGCATTAATATGTGCTTTATAACTACTAAAAACAGCCAATATACAAGCTAATAAGTACTGTCATAAACAAGCATTCACTATTTTTTATTAGCAATTTAGCATGCTAAAATCTTCTCCAAAGATGTAATAAAATTCATAAATTTTGGAAATGCTAATGCTTTATTCTTATGTATTTAGAAAATAATTTTACATTTAATGATTTGATGCCATTTCATGCTGATTCCATTTCCACTCCAGTAATTTCTTCTCACTCTTCCTTTATGTTTTAATCTGAGATTTTAATATTCATCAAGCTATTTTAGAACTCAAAGCAAATCTCTCCTTGTATGACAATATCAGTGTTGGTTGTGATTGTTTTTTTTAATTTCAGCATCTCTGAGGAGCGACAGGATGTTTCGTGGTTTCTTTGTGAAGACGATTGGCTTTGTTGGTTACACCGTCCAGTATGGCTGCATCGCTCACTGTGCCTTCGAGTATATCGGCGAATTTGTGTCTGTAAGTTTCTTGGAGATGTTCAGTCAAAGCATTTGACAAAGAAATGTATAAATTCTTATTTCTACCCACAATTCCCCTGCTGTACAACAGTGTTCGGGACCTTCAATGGAACCCACCATCACTAACCACGATGTGGTTTTCTCAGAACGAGTAAGCCGTCACCTCTGCCGAATACAAAAGTGAGTTGTGTGTCAAATGCATGTATTTTTAGGTGACATTGTCGTGCCAAACATTTGACCTCGCCTGTTACGTTCTTTCAGAGGGGATATTGTAATAGCCAAAAGCCCTTTTGACCCAAAGATGAACGTCTGTAAAAGAGTGATCGGACTGGAGGGGGACAAAGTCTGCACCAGTGGACCATCTGACATCTTTAAAACGCACACTTACGTGAGTACAGCCTCCCTTTTTTTCCCTCTTTTACTCTTAAGGTGAATTTCACATGCATTCACTTCCAATGGGTAAAACATTACGGTAGCAACAAATGTTTCTCAGTTATTATTAGTCCTGAGAGAGCATAGCCACCCTGTCACTGAAATAGCTGTTATTGCTTGTTTTTTTGTTTTGTTTTTTTCACCTTGACTCTGTGCGGTTCTGGCCTGTAATTTTTCCCGAAGCTGTTAGTGTTAGTGCCAGATGAGTAGAGCAAGTGATGAAGAGAAAGGAGAGAAAGAAAGGCCTGTCACCGGAGTCATTTAAGGTAAAAAGATACAAACCCTCAGCTGAAAAAGATCATAGAAGTTTGTTCTGTCCGATTACAATTTAATGAATTGCAGAATAATTACGAGGCATCGATGTCCTGATACTTTCCTAATCTAAGATTAAAGTTTGAAAATTTTCCATTAACTTAGAATGATGTTCAAAATGATCAGTGATGATTTACATATTGATATTATATATGAAATATATGAATTGCGATTGGTCTTCATTTATTTGCATTCTAATTACCATTTTGTCTTTTGCTGCATTTTTGTTGCAAGGTCAGTTCGTGTTGATTCTTATGTATAGCTGAGAGAAAACATCAAACTAATGCTAGTATAATAAGTCATATCTATGACTTTTTGGTTTCTAATTAAATAACAAGGAAATATCCACACTTTATAAACGTTTTAGTAAAAAAAAAAAAAGTCTCTTGGCAAGTAGGTTAATACTACCTTCAGTATGACAGGATGATTTATTTGTTTTTCTATATAAAATGCCTTTGGGAAAGTAAAGGATTTGTCAATCAAAGAAAGGAGGCTAATTACAGATTTGGCTGTGTGATCTTATGCAGCTGTTTTTCACTGCATGTCTCCAAACCACAGCGTGTTCATGGGTTAGACCTTTAGTATAAACAGGAGAAAATGTGTGATGGTGTTCAGTAGAGGGCTGTAGGAATGAGTCCTAAAACCCAGAAACAAATGAGCATTTTTGAGCTTTCGCATCCATCCAGTCAATTGGTTAAATGCGTGAAATAAGGTGTGTTGTTTACACAACCTCAAGACAATATAAAAACATCTCATCCCATCACAGCTGATTTTTTTAAGATTTAATGGATTAGTTCATCCAAAAATGAAAATTATCCAATAGTTTACTCGCCCTCAAGTCATCCTACACACAATCGGAGTTATAGTAGAAAATATACTGGCTCTTCCTATAAGCTTTATAATGGTAGTGAATGGTTTCCTAGATTCTTAGATGAAGGCCAAAAAAGTGCATCAATACATCGTAAAAGTAATCCAGGGTGTTAATAAAATCCTTCTGAAGTGAAGTGATGCGTTTTTGTTGGAAAAAGTCTTCTTTTTGGATTCATTGGCGGTTGGCAAACAATGAACTGGTGCATTACTGCCACCAACTGGTATGGAGTGTGTATATATAGATTGTTTTAAAAAAAAAACTATATCCTCTTACTTAAATTAGTTTCTCTAAGATATTGAAACAATAAATTATAACACTTTTGACTCCTATCACAGAAAATCTATTAAATAAAAGTGTATGTTCAGCTCTAACCAAGTTTTGGATCAAATGTCTTCTTTCCCTTTCATATTCCTTACAATATGTCATAACATGTTCTACTGTTTCTCATCACATTTCCCTGTATAATGTATACCTATTTTGACAAGTGTTCCATTTAATCTAGTGTGTCCAAACCTAAACCACATTCCTCCTATTTCTTCCAGCATTTTTGTAAGAAAAATATCCATATTTATAACTTTGTAAACTATAATCTGGTAACGGCTGTATGCAAGTCGAGTTCCGGTGTTTGATTTTGCTCTTCCGCATTTCTGTTCATCAAAACGTCGGACCAGAGGTCACTCCCTCGGAACTAGACTCGCATACGGCCATTGCCAAAAGCCAGTGATTATGATTTATAAAGTTATAAATATGAATATTGTTCTCACAAAAACACATCACTTCACTTCAGAAGGCCTTGATTAAGCCTCAGGATCCGTATGGATTACTTTTTTATGATGGATGCATGTGCTTTTTTGGGCTTCAAAATTTCGGATACCATTCGCTACCATTATAAATATTGGAAAAGCCAGGATAATTTTTTTAATATAACTCAGATTGTGTTTGGCTGAAAGAAGAAAGTCATATACACTGACTTGAGGGTGAGTACATTATGGGATGGTTTTTATTTTTGGGTGAACTAACCCTTTAACGTGTCTTGAAAAGGCAGTTGTGAATAGGTGGCTAAATGGGACTACAGAGGCTGTAGGATGTGAAGACGTGTAGACATATTAAACGTCATCATACTGAACGCAAACTCATGCTCGCTAGTCCGCATTAGACTCATGCTCTTGAAACTTTCCATTGCAGACATTTTAAATAAAGACTGAAAGAGTTGTCGGCTGCCTAATGGATAACTTGAAGTCATGTGACTGTGGTGTAGTTCGTTTAGGTTTTAGGCTTCAGAATTCATAAGATTTTAAAACTGATGTATAAAACACGTAAGAATCATAAACTTTTTTATTGGTCACGGTGCTTATTTTCTGCAGGACTCCAGTTTGATATTGGTATATTGTCAAGGGAAACGGGGTGATGCAACCTTCTGGTTTGGCCTACAAAATTACATCATGCTTGCAGGACTAACAAAATGATAAGTTTGGAAAGCAATTTAAAGCTCTAATATTAAATATCTAAAACTAGCTCTAATTTACATTAGTGGTTGTAGTGTTGACCAGAATCAAGATGTTTCTTACATGCAAGATCGAACGCAAGGTTGTACGGTGTGAAGTCTCGTATGCTCGGCTAACAGACAGGACAAACGCTTCACTTCTGAACAGCAGATGCACTGAGATTTCTTGTGGACGAGATCAAACATATGTATCCATGCTAATGAGAGTCGACTGCATGCTGACATGTGTTTATGATCACGGTTCCTTTTGCATTCGTCAATGAAGAATTTGCTTGCAAAACAGAAGGTCAGCAAATCATTTTGTAAGTCATATTTGGGGGGGGTTTCACACATTGATGCATGAGATGACTGTGTGACTAAGTATACTTTCTAAACAGTTGAGCACATCAAATCCTACTGTACGGAATTCTTCGTACGATTATTTGGGACTCTACTGCAGGAGGGAAAATGAAGTTTGCTCAGTTCCACATAGGCGTCTCCATACTGTTATGTTTATAATGACAACGTGATGTGTTGTTCACCCTCGCCTCGCATATAGAGGGGGTGGAGGGGACTTAATTAGGGGCTTGACAGCCCCACTCTCCCTGTGTGATGAGATTATTCCTAATTGATGTCAGTGTGGATCAGGCTTCGCTCGGTTGCCGGCCCAGCCTGGCAGGTCTGTCCGTGGTCTAGACCCATGAAGCAGCTCATGGAGGCGTGGCTTAACCCCTCTCTGAGAGGATAAAGGGGGTGTTGTGGGGTGGAGGAGGTATGAGGCCCCAGCGGTCACTAAAAATGATCCCATTCCCATCTGAGATGTGCAGTTAAGTCATGTGAACTTTCTCACTGTTAGGAACTTCTTCTTTATCCTCTAATCCGGGAGAACCAATATTGTGTGCGTGCATTTCGCGACGGGTCATTTTAGACCTCGTTTTTGGTGTGGCTGCAATCAGAATAAATCATTTTCGGTTAGCTTCATGGTTTAAGCTTTTGCTCTTCCCGTCCTGCTGTATAGGTACCAAGAGGGCACGTGTGGCTGGAAGGCGATAACCTTCGGAATTCCACAGATTCCCGAAGCTATGGCCCAATTCCCTATGCCTTGATCCGAGGACGTGTTTGCTTAAAGGTAATGAGGGTATAGTCTCATTTCTTGACCTATACACTTCCCCAAAGGCCAAACCACAAGCCTTTTGAGTTTGAACTGTTGCCCTTTTATGTAGTGTCTGCTTTTTCCTCAAACAAGACATACAAATGGTCCTTTCTTAATTTTATTTTTTATTGTAAATACAACTAAATTATTTCAAACTAAGCTCATCCAGTTTCAAGCTAAAAATCTGGGTGCTGTCTTCATTTGAAACAGTTTTCAGCTGTCGTGTCTTATAGCGTCATGTGCCCATGACCCTGTAAACAGGTCTCCTCACCTTCTGGCAGCCCTTGATTGGAAAGTCAAAGAGCTTCAATTTTGAAGTTTTAAAATTATAGGATAAATTGGTATACTGCTATGTTTTATAGTAGAATCATTTAATATGAAATTAATTTTTTTTTTTTTTTTTTATTTTGCAGTTGTGGCCACCGCATAATTTTGGCGTATTGGCCGAAAGTCCAAACGACGGACGCATTTTATGAAGCAGCTGTGTTCATGTATATTCACAATGTAAATGATATTTTTTCAAAGTTTTAAAATAAATTCTTATTTATAATTGAAATGTCTGTTTCATTGTTTAAGGCAAACAAGGATTTATGATAGGATCAATTTGTGTTTCTTCACTATCGACTAAATCATGTTGCAGTCAATGGTTTAAAATGTTAGTGAAAAAACTAGGATGATCTGGTAATGTTTCAAATGGGTATTACAGACAAGTGTTGTTATAAATTCATCATCGTTGCACCGACATTTCCTTTTGGCATAAAAGCATTTATTTGCCTGTTTTGGAACTATTTTAGGCAACCTAAAATAACAGTATATGACTGTATAGAAACTTCCTTTTCAATTGATAAACATATAAATAAAATTTTTAAAAAATCCTCATAATTGCTCATAGTGTGACCTAATATCAAATGTGACTATTTCTTATTTTCTGTTTCACAATTAACCATTTATTTTCCTTTTTCTCTGTGAGTCACAAACAGGCTTTCAAGTTCATCTATGTTCCATTTGCTGTTGTGTGGAATCATTTTTTTTGTAACCAGGAGAAAACCTCACTGAGATTAAAAATCTCTTTCACATGAGAGTCCTGGACAAGATAGGATATACAAATACATGTATAACAAACAACAACACACAATAAAATATCAATAAAAATACAGCCTTAGAAGCATTTGCAAATCACAATCACAAAATCTTTCTCTGGTGTTTTAAAATTACTAAAAGACACCAAAGGATTTAGCCTCAATTTCATTTGAAGAGAGTTCCAGTCCTAACGGGCAGCATATTTTAAGTTTTACCTCATTTATTTCTCAGGAGGTATGTAGAGATAATATTACGATTGTGAACGGAATATATAGTTACCAGCTGCTTTTTGTTGGATTAGACAACAGAGACAACCGTGGTAAATAAAAACAAAACTACTTTGTATAATAATTAAGTACAAATGCATTTTCCTTCCAACAGCAAGAGAAGACCTATCAACTCTATTGTATAATACACAGTGATGTTGAGATTTACAATCTGTTATAAATCTTAAGGAGCGATGATAGACAGCATCCGGGGTGGGAGGAAGATAGGAGTGAACATGCTGATATACTACATCCGCAGTCGCAGACACAAGTTTCTTCCTTGCATTGAATGAAAAGAAAGACTTTAGTGCTGCAACGACGCGTCGACGTCATCGATTACGTCGACTACGAAAATGCGTCAATGCATCACACTGTTTACATTCATCTGGCGTAATGGCGGCTTCTGCTCCTGGGAATGGAGAAAGTTCCATTTTATCACAAAAACCTAGAGCACGATTATCAAAAGTATGGGAATACTTTAAACAGAGGCCAAATAAAATGGTCCTTTGTTCCCTTTGCAGAACTGAAATGGCGTACCACCAATGGAATTGGATCTCTGCCAAATTTTTGCACGCGCAAGATCATATTTTGAGCGTGCAAAAGGGCATTTCGCGCGTGAACTGAGTTGAGGAGAAAATCTTCGTCTCGCAAATAAGAAAATATTTAGAGCGAACGAAAATCAGTTTTGCATTTCAAAGAAGTTTATTTGGATGTGCGCGGACATTCTCTTTCGCACGTGCAGGTTGCTCGCGCTCCTGATTCCCGGCCTGCGCGCTCGCTAAGCGCCGACCGCTCGCCTGCTCAACACAAACCAGCGTTACAATGTGAGAAAATTCCAGCCAATCAGAATTAACTGCCTCATCTCCTTTGACAACCAATCACAAGACTCCCTGCATTACAGACAGCGCAAGAGGAAAAATCCATGGTTCAGGAGACGTTTGTTCAATGTCTTGAACACTATCAAAGTTCCTTTTAAGACTGTATAGAAAGTCTTTGACACTCTTCATTTTAAAGTTCAAATGTCTCCCACTGGACGACCACACATAAGTGGCTTATTTTTAATCAAAATCAAATTGTATTATTACATAATGGCGTGTCCCAGTGTTTCTACACCTCCATGAACTGCTAAATTAGTTCTAACTTCTTACTTAAAAAAAGATCACTAGATTAATAAAACTAATCGTTAGAGTAGTTGACTAATCGAAAAAATATTCGTTAGATTAGTCGACAGAAAAAATAATCGTTAGTTGCAGCTCTAGAAGACTTATTTGTTAGATAAAACCTTAGCTTCTTTAATTTTCGTTTTTAAACAATTAATGTGTGAATTAAAACATAATATCATCAATTATGATAGGTATTTATACTCAAATTCCCTTGCAATAGATGACAGTATTGTCCATGTAAAAGTGAAACCTTGCATTTTCAATATTAAAGGGATAGTTCACCCATTTGCTCACCCTCAAGTTGTTTAACTTGATTTCTGTATTGATTTCTTTCTTCTTCTGAACACAAAAGAAGATATTTTGAAGAATGACAGTAACCAAACAGTTGATGGGCCCCACTGACTTCCAAAAAAATATGATTGAAGTCAATGGGGCCCAGCAACTGTTTAGTTACTGACATTTTTCAAAATATCTTCTTTTGTGTTCAGCAAAAAAAAGAAATTCATATAGATCTGGAACAACTTGAGGGTGAGTAAATTATGGCAGAATTTTCAGTTTTAGGTGAACCAACCCTTTCACGTCTAGACAATTTATAGGTATAGTGAATAATAATGGACCCAGTACATATCCTTGGGGGACACCCTTAACCACTTCCATTGAGTCTGTATTGATACCTTCCAACTGCACACATTGAGTTCTTACCTTTAAGTAAACATTAAACCACAAAACAGACCAACTACTGGTCTGATAAACCAACACTTTTCAGCCTCATGGTCCACTGTGTCAAAAGCTTTAAATCAATAAAAAGATGCTAAATTTGGTTAAATCAATAAATACATTCCCAAACATATTACAGTACATCTGCTATGTTGGCATTGTCCTTTGACTTGGATTTTGTTGACCTGTTAGAAGAATTTAATCATATATTTGCCATTTTTATATTCATTTAAGTTACTTAGTCGGTAGAATGTTTGTTGGGGGACCATCAAAAAAAATTGTTAGCAGATATTAAGCAGACAGTGAGTCTCTAGTTGACAGTTAGTAGAAAGTCTAAAATGTACGATTGAAATAAAGTGTTGTCTTCACTGTTGCACAACCTTATATCCAAATGTTGTTATAACTACCCTTAGAGCTTTTAGTTGATGGTTGAAACATCATAGTATTGGTTTAATAACACCTGGGATGTACTTCACTGTTGAGGGTAATGATTAATAAACTTAATCATAATTAAAGTCGAAAGAGAAACTTCTACACTCCCTCCTCAAAGACAAACTCCCTCAGAAGCTCTTTCTTCTTTTTGTCAGTGTTTATTGGTGTGTTTGGATGTGTGCATTTAAGGTAATGAGAAATTGACGTCGTACTTTCAATGCAGAATGTGTCTTTCTTTAATCAAGGTTTTAATTAAAACTTCACAGCGTCGTTTGATCTCAGCGCAGGATGAGTCTGTCTTCGAATGATGGTGGCTGACATCAAACATAAATGTGAGACGGCGGTCACAATTTCTTTTCAAAAACGTGGGCGTTTGCATGGGATGAACCTCTTAATTTGGCTAAAACTTGTTTTTGTGTGCTGATCTGAAGTCAGATTTGTGGTTTCTGTTGTTGTGGTTGAGATTGAGGTTTATTGAAAGGGAATTTGATCTTAGATCAGTTCAAAAGGGAAACTTCTGCCAACATTGGATTTTCTCCCCAGTGGATCCATACCAGACAGATGGCATTGAGGGGGAGACAGACTATTGCCGGCTGTTGTGATCAGACCCGTGAGGATAATCGATAGATAAATCCTTTGATTTAGAATGTGAAGCAGGCTTCAGAATTATTGTAGAAAGTATAAAAGCGAAACAGAACGTGAGGTACTTTGATGCGAACACACTTCCTGGTTTTAACTGAGAGTCTTGCTTCGTCTGTGAAGAAATGAAAAATGTGTTTACTATGGTAGCCAAAGTTTTTCATAGTTCATTCATAGTGACTACAGATATTATGACAGCCGCCACAGTCATCAAGATTTAAAAAGATTTCTTTTTACCTATTTTCACACATGAAATTCATTTAAATTGCAGTAATATTACCTTTTCCAGTAAATGTACCACACGCACGCAACGGTTTTCGGTCTTTTATCCACATATCTTTTAAGCACTAAAATGCCGTTTTGATATAATTTGTTAGAAAACCACATGGATTGTTTCAGTCTTTCATTTCATTATCATGATTTTTGACTCTAGCCTTATAAAATGTATATTTTACATTTATGGCATAAAATGAAAATAGCCATCACCAAAAAAAAATATATATACATATTTTTAAGCACAAAGCAGGATTGAAAATCATGTATGATGGGGGAAAAAATTAGTGGGGTGTGTTTTTATAAAGACTAGAATGAAGATTTTTTGTTGTTGTTGAAAAGCGTTCTATGTTCACCAAAACTGCAATTATTTGATAAATTACAAAGACAGGAATATTGTGAAATATTATTCCAATTTAAAATGGCTGTTTTCTATTTTTATTACTCCTTTGCTCCGGTCTTTTAGGTCACATGATCGTTCAGAAATCATTCTAATATGCTGTTTTGATGCTTAAGAATTTTTCACAGAACAAAGGTTGAAAAACAGAATATATTTTAAATAAAAAAATATTTTGTAACATTATAAATGTCTTTACTATCATTTCATGTGTTCTTTCTGAATTAAAGTATCAATCAATAATATAAATTATCTCAATAATGTAATTCCTGCAAAGTTTGTTTCCATTTTTTTTAAATGTATGTAAATTTATAACATTATTATAACATATTATATTACCATTGAAAAAAGTGTTTCTTTTGCTATTTGTGCAAATGGAAACACAAATATATTTAATGATGTCTCTCATTCAACCGCTATAAAATTTTACCCAAATTTGATGACTTCCGCTTCTGAGAAACCAGGAAATGTGAAAAGGGTCTATATTTCCCTGTTATTCTTTTTCCATGATATTGTTTTTCCATTCAGACCTTGTACGTGCTCAGATAATAAGTTAATCATATTGCTTTTTCACACAGAGCATCGGTACAAAATGTTTCTGCCAAAGTTCCGGCAACTCCTCATTAAATTAACAGAGCTGAACTGGCAGTATTTTAACAATGGTTCCTGTTCACACATGATGCCAAACAGGAAAGTGGCATTTCCTTTATAGAAAAGGGTATTTGAGTGAAAGCACCAGTAGTTTAAAGCAAATCTCTTAAAACTATTGGTTGATGCTAATAACTGGTATTTTGGTTGAAACTATGATACATTTTTATGCAAGAAAATAGTCAAACATGGACTTTAGCACAAAAAAGTGCATACGTGGTCAATCTCAGTGGAGATTGATGAACTGTCTTGATGATCTCAGAGCCGAGGAGGCCTATTTCAGGCACAACAGCAGCTCTGAGATCAGTGGTGTGAGTTTGCAGTTCGGGACTGCCATTGTGTGTGGAACTCTCCTCGCGCCACAGGCATTCAACACCATTACTGACGCTCTCCTCAACTAATAGTGGCAAGAGTGCTAGAGAGCAACACTGAACACTCCTAATGGAGGGCAAAGGAACATTTTCCCCAAGGCCTGGAGACATGGGCAGGGGCGAGCCGGGAAAGAAAAAGGGGGCATAAAGGGGCAAAAGACCCATCACTTTGCGTAAAGGCAGTTTGATTCTGACAGTCCTGACCCACATACCCCCTGTGGGTCTGCATGCACTCTTGTTTCTCAAAAAGTGCTTTCATTGAACAAGAGTCTAAAACAGTGACTCTGAATGCTCTTTATTCTTTACTCACATTGTCCTAAATTCACTATAAAATGTGTCAAACGAATTGTGGTTTTCTTCTCTGATTAGAACTGACACCAACCTCCAACCCTCCAAAAACTGAGATTTACTTAACTTTCTAAGGCCCTGTTTACACCTGGTTTCGTTTTGGTCGGTCGGATCACAAGTAGACAACGCTGTGAGTGTGTGAGAGAACATTGTGCTTGGTACCTTTTTTTGGTCTTCAAATCAAACTTGGGTCTTCAGCCGACAAAGTTTAAATCCCGTCTGGCTGGTGCTCTTCCTATAATGCTTACACATTACATCAGTCGACGGAGAGTAGGCCGTCTTTAGTGGCTGTTCGAACACATGAGCGTTTACCAGAGGTGTAATGTAACAGAGTAATAATACTTTGTTACAGTACTTGAGTATTTTTTGGGAAAATCTGTTCTTACTTGAGTATTTATATTTCTCAAGTCAAGTCACCTCTACTTATATAGCGCTTTTTACAATGCAAATTGTGTCAAAGCAGCTTTACATTAATAATTGGTGAATCATTTTTGGCTGGACAGCAGCTTCCAAAGAAAATGGTGCCATTTTCCAGCTTATTCTATATATTATTGATTCATTCCGTTGCAAAGATCAATAATTATTAGTCTAGTTAATGTATGTATATCAGCACTGGAGAAAACAGTGACGTAATCGTCCGGCTCAGCTCAGTTCGCAAACAACGGCGCCAATGCAGGCATATCAAAAACACTTCTGAATATCAAGCAAGTGTCCCCGACCAAGCAAACCAAAGGCAACAGCGGCAAGGAACCAAAACTGCAACAAAATGGAGAAAAAAATCTTGGGAGAAACCAGGATTAGTCGAGGGGTCAGTTCTCCTCTGGCCATCAGTGAACACTTGTCCGATACTCAGACAGAGTTACAGGTCATAAATCCGATTGGAGTCGCAACAGTCAAAATATTTAATCCAGTTCCATCTAGTTTAAGATCTTTTTGATCATGCCGGTATGGGACGGTTTGTTGGGGATCTGTGCCACTGGCTGATGAGTCGGTAAGGCCCTCACAAGGGATGAGCTAGTTCACACATGTTTACTTTTACTCCGATACAATTTCCCAAACCATTTTCGTTAAGTCGGAAGAACACAGACTGCAAGCATGTACAAACAAGTGCTGCACAACCGCGATTGATTTCATTTTCCGGGTTGTGTCCGTTGCCGGAGCGCCTGAGAAGAGCGAGAGCGACCTCTAGAGGCGACATAAAACTATCACCGAAGCCTCGTAGAGTTTGTTTTGACACGTGACGTGAGGCTTCGCGCTACACAGAGCATGACAAAACATTTAAAACATAGACAACAAAGCGGTATGCTATACCAGTACTCTACAGTAAGTACTCTACAGTACTATAGTACTGCTGTACCAGTACTCTACAAACAGTACAGTTTTCACATCACTAAAGTAATTAGTTAGTTAACTAATTATTAACTAAAACTAGAATGACATGAGGGTGAGGAATTAATGAAAGAATTTACATTTTTGGGTGAACCAAGCCTTTAAAAAAACATCTTTTTTAAAATGTCATAAAAAAAATTAACATTTTAAAATAATAATAATTTATTTGACCAATTAAAATCAATTTACATGGCATATAACTACAATGTTTCACCAAATCAGTGACTATTGAATTAATAAAATAATTTTCCATTAAAATTAAGTCCCCACAGGAAAACAGGAGAATGAAGAGTGTCAAAAGTCTTTGTGAAACTAAACTTTTAATGGAGAGAAGCTGCTATCAGACTCCAGCAGACCTTTCACAAAAGGTCATCGATCCAGCCTTTAATTAAGGGCAGCATTAGAGAACCACCTTCTAGCACATTTAACACAACTTTGATGTTCAGTCATTGATTTAATATCCTTAAAAGCCTCACCGATTCGCCTTCACAGAGACAATGGAGAGGACTGCATCATCGACTCTACTTGAGAAGTCAGAGAAACCAGAGGAAGCAGGTTAACACCTCCTGTGTTAAAGGACAGTGTCTCTAACCCAGTGTCATGAACCAGACAAGCTGCGTGGCACAATCACAGTCAGTCAAACACATCTGACATTTAATATATACAGTTACATGTACAGCTTTAGTATTTGACCAAAAATATTTAACTGTGAAATAGAAAAATATTTGACCAATTGTCCTCCATCATTGTCAAGACAGACTAAATATTGTCTGGAAAATATTTACTTTCTGCCAATTTATCTATTTTGCATGGAAGCTTGTTTCCGCAACTAATTAAAAAGTAAAAAAAGGTAATTGCGACTTTTTATCTCAGATATAAACTCACAATTGTGAGAAATAAAGTCAAAATTGCGAGTTGTAATGTGAGAATTGCAAGATATAGTCAGAATTGCGAGTTGTAAAGTGAAAATTGCAAGAAATAAAGTGAGAATTGCAAGATATAAACTCACAATTGTGAGAAATAAAGTCAAAATTGCGAGTTGTAATGTGAGAATTGCAAGATATAGTCAGAATTGCGAGTTGTAAAGTGAAAATTGCAAGAAATAAAGTGAGAATTGCAAAATATAAACTCACAATTGTGAGAAATAAAGTCAAAATTGCGAGTTGTAATGTGAGAATTGCAAGATATAGTCAGAATTGTGAGTTGTAAAATAAAAATTGCAAGAAATAAAGTGAGAATTGCAAGATATAAACTCACAATTGTGAGAAATAAAGTCAAAAAAGGGCAACTCTGACTTCTTTTCTCGCAATTGCAAGTTATAAATTCCAATTCTGAGGGAAAAAAGACTGACTTTTTTTCTCAGAATTTCAAGTTTTGCAATTCTAACTTTATAACTCTCAACTGCGATTTAACATCTCGCAATTCTGAGAATAAAAAAAATCAGAATTGGGAGATAAAAAGTCGCAATTATACCTTTTTATTTTTTATCCAGTGGCGGAAACAAGCTTCCATAATATTGTTTCGTATCTTCTCTCTCAATTAAAAAAATAAAATGATTTCCGATTCAACTCATGAATTTTGACCGGTATTTAGAAAGCAGAATGACATGGTAATGGAAAATTTGGTTAATTTTTTGGTTAACTATTTTCCCTGAACTTTTCTTCATGGCCCCATGTGCCCCAGTTTGAACATTTTAGTTGGCTCATAGTCATGGGTATATCGATATATTATTAATATTTTTGAAATCTGGAGAGCCCCAAATGAGCTAGCTGAACCAGCTGCTGGTGTACGCTAGACATTGCGCCAACAAAACTAAATTACCACAACTTCTCTTTGCATGGAGGTCCGCAAAATTAAGTCATGACAAAAACCATGTACTTTAGAGTGGATCAGTACCGATTACACTGGCAAGATTCTGACAATGTGTCAACTCAAGAGAAATCACAATGGTAGCCATTCTGGCTGAACTCTCTCTGGCTAATTGCCATTTAGCTGTTCCAAAAACTCACATGCTGGGCATAATAGTAATTGAATAGACAAACCCTTCCCAAGTAGAAACATTTTGGGTTAGCTCAGATATTTAGCCGCTAACCACTACCAATACAGAGACTTTAGTGACACATCCAACCCGATTAACATTTAAGATGTACCAAATCCACACCTGCCACCCGCAGCCTCGGCTGTCAGACATCTGACAGATGATAGATGTACTTTAATTACCAGTGTTGCTTTTACGGAGCTTCAAATGAGAGAATATTGTTGTTTGTCAACGGTATCTCATGACGGGCTGACATTACTTTGACAGAACACTTAAAGGGGCTATAAGAATTTGAATGTATTAATCGCCTTTTTATTGTGAACGTGTTAACAGCTTGTAACGTGAATGTTCAGGATAATGCTGAAAGAGATGCAAAGAAAAGGGATTAATTCAAACTCTAGTCTCACATAACCAGATCTACAGCCTCACATATAATTTAGAAGCAAGCTGTCATGACTTTAATGACCTCATTACCAGATGCCGGTGAATCGCTGCGATCAGATGCTTTCTTAAAGGTGCACTGTGTAGTTTTTTTGTCCGCTAGGGGTCGCTAAACAATGCAAAACAATAACAAAGGCGTAGACTGATGACGCAGTGAATGAGTGGAACAAGGAAATTGTCGTCATGCCGATGGATCTAATAGTGTTTATGGGGAAATAATGTTTATGGATGAGTGAATGCATGTTTTTAACATGAATGTGGTGTGAAGGAGGGCGGGGCCGAGAATCACGGGTGCGATTACTAATGAGAGACAGATATCAGTGACACACGCGAGTCCCGGGGATATAAAGAAACAAGGACGTTTCGTTCTACCGAACTACTCACAAGTGCTGAAATACTCCTCATACAGGTCAGTTTATTTGACGAATTAAAACTGTGAGGTAACGCAGCGCTGTTTCACTTGCTCTAACGTTACACTATCATACTAAACTGTATTTGAGTGTGTTGAGAGTTTAATGTTTAGTATTAGTTTGTTGGCTGTATGAGACTTAACAGTAAGCTAGTGTAGCAGAGGCCAGCTAGTAGTTGCTGTGCGAGTAAAGACGCTCTAGCGACAGACGCTAGAGGTTGCAGCCTTTAGCCTCCTTGGTAGAGCGTCCGACTCCCATACCCGAAGACCCGGGTTCTAGGCCCGCTTGGAGCGGGTAGAGTGGGACCCGGGTGGCGTAGTTACACTAGATCCACATTACAGGATCATAATGATGATATTCTGACACTTCATCATGTTGAGCTATATAACATTGATTAGCCTACATTTCTCGCCTTGGCTAATAACGTGCAAGAGCGGCGTCTCTGTCAAGTCAAAGTTTGTCGCAAAGCTCTCGGAAACGCTACGCCGATATTGATCCTCGTTTTACTTCTCCTTATGTCCCAAAGTTTGCTTGCCATGGTCCATAATGTTTGAACAAAACAATAGCAGCGCGACGCTAGACGTTACGCAGCTGTCCGTGTCTGTTGCCATGGTTCTGTGCAGCACAAGAAATGAGAGATTACGCAGATATTACGTCATTGACAGGCGCAAGTGACAAGAGAGGGACGGGCACTATTTAAAATTGTGATTTTCTCTGAATTTACAAATTCTTGGAAACATTTAGGATAATGCAAGTACACAGCTGAACGAAATATATAACACTGTGCAAGTGGTTTTTGGATATTTTATTATAAATATTTTACATATTATACCTTTAACTGCAGCTTTCTCTTGTAGGTTACATGTACGAGCTTGAGCAATAATTTGCTGGCTGCAGTTCACTTAATGGCCACTGGTGTCGCAAATAACAAGGGTTTCTGAATTCTGCATTTAAAACCCCTTCAACTGGGGGCCGCTCTCAGCACATTGATTACTCATTTATCTGGATTTTACAGTTTATGATTTGACATGATCCAGGATTGTTCGGTTCTTTGAAGCTCATAGCAACTGGTCCGTAAACTCAAACCAGCTTATTTAATGTAAACAGGATTAGATTGTATCTTTTTAAGTGGAGTTGATCCTTAAAGTCTGTCACAAACACTGATACCTTTTTACAAGTGTACCCTATTGAACCAGGGACGTTTGAAAATAATATTATAATGTTGCGTGGTCTATCATAATATAGACATAATATAGGCAGATTACTTAGTAATAAATGCTGTCTGCTGTGCCATTAGAAAAATGTTTTTGACCCTTAGGAAACTTTAATTAATACTGTCACGTAACAAATCGAAACAAAATATTTTAATCAGATCTGCAATTTCGTTTGAAGAACCAAATTAGCCCGAATCGATTCATATGTTGTCATTCAAACTGACTCAAATCTGTTGTGGTTTGCTGTTAAAGGATCCTGAACGAGGAATAAGGGCCTTGTCTAGTGAAACGATCGATCATTTTCTAAAAAAAACAAATTAAATGATGTACTTTTTAACCACAAATGCTCGTCTTGCAATGTGATGTGATGCGCCACACATTAGGTAATCACGTTGGAAAGGTCATGTGTGACGTAGGCAGAAGTTACAGTGAATACAAAGTGAACGTGCAAAGACAAAGTCAAATGGCCTTTACAAAAAAAAGGATAAAACAACGATTTTGAAGTTGCAGGAGAAAACGAGATGGAGTTTTTCGCTCTACCGCGGTACTTCCGCCTACGTCACACGTGACGTAATCACGTTGGAAAGGTACAGAGCAGCGCAATATGAGCATTAGTGGTTAAAAAGTACATAGTTTTACATTTTTTTTAGAAAATGACCGATCGTTTCACTAGATAAGACCCTTATTGCGCTTTGAAGCTGCACTGAAACTGCAATTTGGACATTCAACCTGTTGGTAACTGTTAAAGTCCACTATATAGACAAAAATCCTGGAATATTTTCCTCAAAAACCTTCATTTCTTTTCGACTGAAGAAAGAAAGACATAAACATCTTGGATGACATGGAGGTGAGTAAATGATCAGGAAAATTAAAATGAACTAATAATGAACTGCACTTCTACAGCATTTATTAATTTTTGTTAATGTTAATTTCAACAATTACTAATACATTATTAAAACCATTAGTTAATACACTGTTAACTAACATGAACAATGAACAACTGTATTTATATTAACTAATGTTAACGAAGATTAACAAATACAGTAAAAAAATGTATTGATCATGGTTAATACATTAACTAATGTTTAACTAATGATCCTTATTGTAAAGTGTTACCGGAAATTTGAATTGGGAAGTGAACTAATCCTTTAAGTCCAAAATTGTTTGGTCTGCATCATGTCTTACTTCAGAATGAGATGTTTTTGTTGATTGAAACAATAACAAAAAAGGTGTTTTTTGTCAGAAATAAAATCATCATCTGGTTCTCTTTGGCAGCAGTTGTTTGGGCCGACATGCATGAGTGTCTTTCCAACACTGCTGGCCCAGCCAGCGAATAAAGGCTAAAGTGATGCCAAATTACCCAGCTATTCCTGCCCTTCCTTTACCAGACCAGTGAATCCAGACCTTCTGCAAATCTGGTGCTGTGGCAGCTTACCCACTGATCATCAATCTTCCAAAAGCCTGGTGGGCCAATGAAATGAGAGCCACTGGGGATTATCAATTTTTTTTTCTGGGTCTGCTCGGGTTCGGATGTGCCGGCACGGTGAACAGCAGATGGGTTTGAGTGTAGAATAAGCCAAGAGACGGACAGGAACAAGAAAAGCTGTAATTACAACAAACAGATTGTTTTTTTTCATGTAAATGAAAACAAAGTTGTTGATTAACTCATTTCTGGGCATGTCCTGAAAGTCTAGGCAGTGAAATGTTTCTGTAAATTTTATTTTGAACTTTTACCTCTTAAATATTTCCCATAATTGACCCTTTGCAAAGACCCGCCCCCTTTAGTTACTGTTGCTATGTCCGACAAGTCATGCGCTCTCACGCCACACATCATGTTCTCATGCAAAGAGGACACTGACAACACGTCAACAGACATATGAAACAGTTCCATAGTTGAAATATTGTATTTTTTTTAAAGAAGTTTAAACGATAAATAGCGTATAGTGTGTCTTTAATGTGTGGTGACAGATCGCTGTAGCTCCTCGTGAACCGATCATCTCTTCATACTAGTTCATTTATAGCATCAAATAAACATGAATGAACATCAGAAGGAATGTTGTTTCAAGCGTGGAAAGACACAATTTTTCAAGTTCGAGTTCACCAACGTTAATCTACTAACTCCTCTGACTGCTTTGTCAGACAAAATGGCGGATTCAGGGTTATGATTGGTCAGATCGCCTGTCAATCAAACTGTTTGCGAAGATCCAATGAGTGATTTCACTCCTTGCCAAAATGGCAGGATAAAACATTGCAAGAAATATAAACCAAGGGCAAAAAAGTCAAACAAATTGGTTGTTCTTTGTATGTGGTGCCTTTTCATGGCATTTTGGAAAAAGTTATTGGGATCAGATTTATTAATATTGCATGAGTAAAAAATATCTTGTTTAGGAAACAATACAACTTCATTTGAAATGTGATGTTATGCTTGGGTTATTTTGTTAAACCTGTCATTAGGATAAATTATTAAGGTGGAAAGTAATATAATGTAGGGGCAAACAGAAAGTTGTGTTTTTTTCTGTGTGCATGACATACAGTCACATGGTGTGACAGAGCTCAAGTGAAATGCAAATAATTCTGTAGTATTCAAAGAATGCAGACAGTGCGCACAGGTCACTCCATTCTGTCATAATGGTCTTATTCAACAGAGCGTTGCTAATGCAGGTGCATATACGCATACACGCACATACACACGTCAGTGACAAGGTGTCGAGAAGAGCTTATTAAATTCTGCATTTCCATAAACAGCCCTGGGGGCCAGAATGGGAGACGCTCTCCAACATGCTTCTGACCTGCGTGTTTGTAATACCTCCCTGAATATCTGTTGTACATTGATTGCTGGTGATTTTGGGAAAAAATGATTCAAATTTCCCTCATTTCAGAAACCTTTTGTGTTTCAGGTCAGTATTCCAAGGATATTTGTTTGTAATAGCACACTTGGCCCAGTATTTATTTTAAGTATTCTTAACCCTTAACCCTTAGTATTCTTAATTCTTAACTCTGGTATTGTTCATTTGGGGGTCACACTTGTGTTGTTCACAGTCAAAATGGCCGAACACCTGAAATGTAACTTTTTTCTAAATTTTTTAGTAAAAATCAAAGTGGTATATTTTTGTTTGAATAATATTTTTTCTTTTGTCTTTTGAGAGAATTTCATGGTACTAATTAATATTTATGCAATAAGTATTATCATTTTCCCCTCATAATGATAAAATACATAATACATTTTTATTACTTTTCAATTCAAGTTGTATTTCATGTTTAAGTAATGCCTTTAAAATCAAATTTTTGAAGGCAGATTAGTGCCATCTGGTGAGGTAAAAAAAGAAAAGAAAGAAAAACATTTGTAATGCTATTGTGTAACCACTAGATTCCTATAGAGCTCTATATAAAAAAGGCTTATAAATTCACTAGTTCAGAGCTTCCCAAATTTAAGAGGGGTAAGGCCCCCCAAAAACATTGCAAAAGCTCCACGACTCCTCCGTTAAAAAATATATACAGACATTTATTAACAAGTTTGTAAGAATTTCATGTGAATTATGAGAACTATGATGTAAACATTTTTTACAAATATATTTAAATCTATAACACTAACCTTACATGCTTTCAAAAAAATCTAATTTTAGAACAATTGGAGTATTTTAATTATTTTAATATATTGATTTGGACTAGCTACGTCCCACAGTTTGGGAAACACTACTCTAGTTGTTTTTGGACTACTTAATTTTATTAAAGGCACAATATGTAAGATTTTTAATCTTAAAATATCCAAAAACCACTTGCACAGTGTTATATATTTCATGCAACTGTGTACTGAATTTGTAAATTCAGAGAAATTCACAATTTTAAATAGTTACTCCCTTGTAACTTGTCAATGATGTAATATCTGCTTGTACTGCATAGTAACCATAGCAACTGATGCAACAGCCGCGTAACGTTTGGCGGCATGCTGTTGTTGTTCGTTCAAATACAGACTGTGCTTTTAAGTTGTGAATTTGGATATATATGCTATTTAGGGTGCATTCACACATGTGAATTTGGTTTGGTCTGGACCAAAAAACAAAAACAAAACATATAGTCCTGGTCCGCTTAGCGTTCAGACTGGCGTTTTTAACAGCGAACCAGTTAAAGTTAAAGTTACCAAACCAAAGGCATAGGGATACGGTCACGACCTGATTGGTCGGCTTTTATGACGTATATTTCGCGACGGAGCTCGCTTACCGAACATTCAAAACAATGCTGTGTTCTGGATTAAACGCCATCATTTTATGCGTGTACATATGCTTTATTTTTACCAGCTGAGAATCACGAAGAGCTCATAAAATGTTCAAAACATTCAAAACAGCAGCAGGATTTCCTCCGTTGTGTGCAGAAACAAATATTGATGAGGCTCTTCACCTCCTCGTTGCTCCACGTTTGTCCTCGACTCATTTTGGATACGCCGATCTTTCCGCGTCATCAAATCAGCTGACTTGTAGCGTCGCATCTTGTGACATCACGTCCTGTTTTTGGTTCGTTTACATGTCTTTGGTCCGTGTTGCGTTCATATATCAATCGAACCGCACCAGAGTTCGTTTGGAAGCGGACCGAGACTCATCTTTTTAGAGGTCTCGGTCCGCTTGTTTGGTGCGCACCAGGGTTCGGATGGCAGCGTTCACATTTGTTCAAACGAACCGAGCAATCGCACCAGGGTTCGTTTTAATCGAACCGAACATGACAAGTGTGAACGCACCCTAAGACATTCTCAGACTACTTTTTGTCAAGGTTTACATTTTTTTTGTTGTTTGAAATGTTGATTTGAAGTGTCAGTTTTTGCATTTTCTTGCCTATTCTCTATGACGGTTAAAATTTTTATGACCATTTGGATGTTTATGAGATGCTTAATTCATAAAATTTAGTTTACAATGAATATTAACAATAATTAAAACTAAATTTTAATTATAAAAAGGTCTTCAAGGTTCTAAATAGAACCTTTTCTTCCAATAGTGCAGCCCGCTTCTGAGTGGAACTAAACAAACTGGGAATCGCAATTCGACCCTCATCTGAATGCAGAGGGATTTTTGTCTACTGAAATGACTATGCATCATCTCCCTAACACTGACACTAACTTAAGATGCTCTTCACTGCCAATTTCCCCCGTGCTTGAGATGAGTCGAATCTTTGGCTGTCTGACTGTGATGGTGGAGAGAGCAGATATTGTAATGCCTGATCAATCTGCGAGCGAGCGTTTCCACGGAGATGCATTAGTCCACTTGCTCGAGCAGAAGATTCCAGAGCATATCTAAATGTTGGAGTCGTGCGGGTCGAATTCAGGAGAGACTGCGTGTCTGTTGAGAGAGCGAGAGAGATACAATGGAGACGTCACCAGCAACCTGATGTTGCTTTGAGAGACATTGCAAGTTATAGGGACTTGTTTGGAGTGTAATAATTTTTTTTTTTTGGATGAAAAATGAGTGAAGTGATGTGCATGCGTTGGTATGTGCTTTCTAAGGTTTTCAGAGTTGTTAGCGAAAAAATGCTGGGTTGTTTTAACCCAATTTTGGGTCAGATATAGGCAAACAGTTGGGTTACATTTGTTTTATTAAATTTTTAACCCAACGGTTGGGTGATCTAACATCCACTTTTTGCACATTTTATTTAACACAAGATACAAAAACACACACAAAAAATACATAATTAAAGGGATAGTTCACCCAAAAATGAAACTTGTGTCATCATTTACTCACCCTCGAGTTGTTCCAAACCTGTATGAATTTCTTTCTTCTGCTGAACACAAAAGAACATATTTTGAAGAATACGGTTAACCAAACTTCTGATGGGACTCATGGGGGTGGGGGGGATACTATGGGGCCCATCAATGGTTTGGATACTGACATTCTTCAAAATATCTTCTCTTGTGTTCAGCAAAGAAATCCAACAACTTGAGAGTGAGTAAATGATGACAGAAGTTTCATTTTTGTGTGAACTATCCTTTTAAATTCACATGATTTGCTACGTTGCTATTAGTTGCTGTCAGGTGGTATTATGAGAAGAGACATTCTCATTCTACAGAGCATTTTATTTGAATGAAAATCTGAATATGCCTGTGAATGCTACAGTACAGTCACAAATATTTTTGGTCAGTTTCCATAGAAGATTTTAAAAAACGTAAATGTTTACAGAACACTACCATTCAAAGTTCGGGGGTCAATAAGATGTCAAGGCTGCATTTACTTGATCAAAAAGTCAAAACAGTAATTTTATATATATATATATATATATATATATATATATATATATATATATATATATAAAGTTTCCAAAAGGGGGGGTTTCACAGCAATTCCATAGAAGATCATTTTTTCCCCAGTGTGAAGAACATTTTAATAATCTATAGAATCTTTTGTGTACTGGAAAGGATCGGTGGATGTTAAAGGTTCTTCATGGAAACATCAATGCCAGCAAAGAATCATTTTCTTTGGGAGTGCACTCTTCATTGTCACCGGATCTTTCGGGAAAACCCAAACATTTACATTTACATTTATTCATTTAGCAGACGCTTTTATCCAAAGCGACTTACAAGTGAAGCAATTAGGGGTTAGTTGTCTTGCTCAAAGGCACCTAGTCATGGTATTGAAGGTGGAGAGAGTGCTGTTCATTCACAATTCCCACTTTCAATTCCTGCCGGCGTGGGAATCGAACCAGCAACCTTCAGCTTAAAAGTCCAACTCCCTCACCATTAGGCCACGACTACCCTCCAACTCAAAAAAACCTTTACTATTATCAATACTGAAAACATGTGCTAAGTATTTTTCATGAAAAACTGATTTAAAAACAAAAATGGAATTCTTTGATGGATAGAAAATTAAAAAGAAAAGCATATGAGCAATAATAATACTAATAGAGATGAACATTGAGGCTTTTGAAGTGAGATTTTAGTTTATCCATCATAGTAAATGCATTATGAATTCATGAATAATGTATTTCAAGTGTCCTTAATGGAACGTTTCATTGCGTTATTAGCGAAGAAAACAGGACCGACAGTGAGAACAGCCTCCAAACCAGCGTGGACTACAACTCCCAAGGTCAGCTTTGACTTTGCGCAGCTTTCAGTTGAAAGATTAAACTAACCTTGAGTGTGCAAGTCTGTATGAGTTTGTTTGTGTGTAACAGAAGGCCCAGAGAGATTAAGTGGGATGATCAGGAGAAGGTTCAGCATACCTTTACTGAAGTGACCATGACCTTATTCATCTGCGTGCCAGAGCCCAGCAGGATGGCCATGCTGCACCTCTCTGATCTCTGCTGCCTCAATAATGATTCTAATTGTGCCTGTCTCGCAGTTGTCTGTCATGTTTTGCCTCATTTATTTTGCTCTCTTTTGTTTTTTTTCCCCTTCATGCCTTGAAGTGAAACCCTTTGCACGCAACCATTATAGCAAACCAGACCCGGGTACAATCTCTTTTTATCTCATAGTCAAAGTCTCGCTTTCATTCTTTTTCACTTGTCTTTCAGCCGTTTTTTTTTTTTTATTCTCTCTCCTTAGCTTCATGATTGTCCATTTTATTTATGCCATTCAATCAGCTATTAAGTTCAGATTTGAT
Organism: Zacco platypus; assembly: GCA_038088235.1. Lineage (NCBI taxonomy): Eukaryota > Metazoa > Chordata > Actinopteri > Cypriniformes > Xenocyprididae > Zacco > Zacco platypus. The sequence goes on along the minus strand of CM076085.1, from coordinate 41,376,578 downwards.
TACAAATCAATTGTATGCCAGATTATGAACTCTCATTCCAACAAGCCATTCGATTTTCACATTTAAAAACAATGCATGAGTAGTTCGGCCCTCTTTACGAACATACATGCGCTGCTCTTGCTCATATTGTGACAACTAGCCATCACTAACGAATATTTTGGTAATCGAGTAATCGGTTTTTTGACGAGCTATTCGGAGCTGTTCAAGTCTTCGGACTGTGAATTATATGTATCTAAAGCAGCACTATCAAAGTCTAAATGAATCTGCAGAGTAAAGCGGTCGTGTGGGACAATTAGGAGCTCTCAGAAAAGTCCAACACTATCTCACGACAGATTCCTACGTATTTTACGAGGAGAATTTGTACGAATTCGTACGACCTCACTCGTACGAATTCATATGATTTGTCTAATCCACGGTGATGGGTTGGTTTAGGGGCGGGGTTAAGGGTGGGTCATTCGTACAAATTCATACAAATTTTGCAACTCATAAAATATGTACAATTTAGCAAAAAAGCAAATTCGTATGAGTGAGGTCGAACATATTCATACGAATTAGCCACCTCGTAAAATACGTACGCATTGCCGTGAGATTGGGTTGGAAAAGTCCCATTTTACAAGCTGTATTTATGAGCTATACGAAGACGTGAATGCTTTTTACAAGTTGAAACCTCGAAATTGCGGTAATTTCAACATTCCATGATTAAATCCTTGTTTAATATTGGCCAAACAACGTTTAATTCAAATAACATCTTAATCTTTAATATTTCTTTCCATTAGAAATGCTAATTTCTTGAACAAGAACATGTGGATATCAAAACTCGCAAAATTCGGAGCAAGCGTTTACACTTTATTTTGAAATTGCGATGAACAACAGTTTGCATATTTAGAAACGTATTGTACTGATGAGCGTCTAAACTCACAGCATATAGCAGAGTTTGTTAACCGAGACGCACTCCACGCATGTAAATTATGGAAAGCTAAGAGGTCCAAAATCACGTGAATTTTAACACGTCGACAAACACGTAAAATATGTGTATTACACGCATTGTTTGAGCATGAAAAATCAGGGGGAATTCCAGAAAGCAGGTTATGTGACATACCCAGGTATGTTTAAGAGTAAGTAAGCTGATAACCTCAACTTTCGGTGACAAAAACAGGTAACTTTTGGGGTATGTAAGTAGCCATAGCAACTTACTCTCTGAACATAACCTGCTCCGGAGCAAATTATGTTCGAGGGTTAGTTTTCTCGAGAGGTATTCAGATGAGTATTATTTAATTAATATAGTTTTATTAAGGTAACTACATTTCTAAATTTGTTACATAGTTACTGTTTGGGTTAATCAACCCAGAGTTCAGGGTGACGGTAAGTTAACCTTGCTTTCTGGAATACCCCCCAGTACGTTAAATACACGGAAACAACACTTAACATGTGAAATACGTGTGAAATACACGTACTTAGCGTGTTGTTGAAGTGTCAAAATTCACGTGTTTTTGAACCTCTAGGCCTTCCGTAGTAAATTAAACCAGTGCAACGCTTTGCATGAAACAATAGACTTGATGCATTCCCAAATGCAAACCTTTTTGGAAAACCAAACATACAGCACATGAAGAGATTGAGTTCGTGCGGAGCGGCATTTACTTTTATTTTTACCACAGCACATGTATTTATTTAAAGGGTTAGTCACCCAAACATGAAATTTCTGTTATTAATTCCTCACCCTCATGTCGTTCCAAACCCGTAAGACTCGACTTCCGAACACAAATGAAGATATTTTTGATGAAATCTGAGAGATTTGTCCCTCCATTGACAGAAACGCAACTACCACTTTGATGCTTCAAAAGGTTCATAAAGAGATCGTAAAACTAATCCATATGAATTGAGCGGTTTGGACCAAATGTTCTGAAGACACACGATCGCTTTATATGACAAACAGATTGAATTTAGGTTTTTATTCGCATAAAAATATATAAAATAAAATTATTTTCAAACAAAGAATAAATAAATTCCTGTCTGCCCACCATGATAGCCTACATAAATGCTTTGGCAAAGAAGTGCACATAAAAAAAAAAGTGGTGCATATATATGATAATGGACAAAACTGCTTTGGGTTTGAGTGACTTCAGAAAATCAGGTGAAATTGCCAGTGACAGAGGAGATAGAGCCATCAGTTTCAGCCACACTGTAGAATTCACTTCATTAGGCTGATGGTGAGAGATCTGGAACCACTGCAAATAGGCCAGGGTAAGATGAGACAAGCTGCCAGCATGACAACACTGCCACCTAGAGCCCATATGCATGTACGCAATGTGAGGTTAAGGACTGAGTTTTGATTTTAAGGGTCATTTGCAGTGCTCTCTCTGGTTGCTATGTGTGGTAATGTTAGACCTGGGCTTTGGTGTACAACATAAGCAACGTAGTCGGCACATATGGGGAACTTTATGATTAGGGTTACATATGTGAGAAAAAGGAAGTATTAAAATCTGATTTATTCTGAATTTGGTAAATATTTGTGCAAAGCAAATGCATATAAGATCATGCAATAAATTCTTTGCCAAACCAATTTTACCCATGACCGAATAATGTTGGTGGTACTGGGGTGCTACGTATGGTGGTCATGTGCTGAGATCACCAAATGGTCCTGACTTTGAGCTCAGCCGCAAAACAAAAACAAAGACATTGTTCCATATGCTACCCATTCAAAACCCAAGGGATGAACAATGACAAGAGAAAGACTGCGGAATGAAAGGAGATGAAAATAAAAGGCACAAAAATAACTCCGCTGGAGTAGCAGATCAAAGGCGGAAGGTTCAAGTTAGTGATGCCGCTCTGGAAAACGCTCACAGGTTCTGGTGTTGAAAGAGAAATGTTTTTTAGGACAGAAGTGTCTCACCTGTGAACCAGATGGTACCAACACCTTTGAGCAATGAATATCCATGACTTTTCATTAATTGAGCAGTTTTAAAAAATCTTTTACAGAGATTCATATGCTGAATTTCCATTTGTATGCCAGATATACCGACCCTCATCGGAAACTACAGATCTATGCGAATCATACGAAGTCTTCAGTATAAATTGAAAGTAAAAATTGTCAAAAGATTTGTATAAGACTCAAATAAACGGTTTCCCTTGAGAAAAAAAAGAGCATAAGATTTGTCATTTAAAATGAAATAAGATTCTATTCATGATATTTTATTCTATTATATTTATTTCCATGACTGCGACCATGTCATCCACTGACATGTTTTATTCAGGTTTTGAAAGTAAAAGACATTTTTTGGAATTTAGTTGATCATAATTGATCGTTCGCAAAGTCCCGCCCCCTTTAGTTACTGTTGCTATGTCCGATAAGCAATGCGCTCTCACGCCACACATCATGTTCTCACACAGTAAAAAATACATTTCGGAGCAAAGAGGACACTGACAACGTGTGAAACAGTTTAATATTTAATATATCGTAATTTTTTTACAGAAGTTTAATCAGTAAATATAGTGTGTCTTTAATGTGTACAGATCGCTGTAGCTCCTCGTGAAGCGATCATCTCTTCATACTAGTTCATTTATAGCATCAAATAAACATGAATGAACATCAGAAGGAATGTTGTTTCAAGCGCAGAAAGACGTGAGTACACACAATTTATCAAGTTCACCAACGTTAATCTACTAACTCCTCTGACTGCTTTGTCAGACAAAATGGCGGATTCGGGGTTATGATTGGTCAGATCGCCTGTCAATCAAACTGTTTGCGAAGGGTCAATTGAGCGTTTACTCCTTTTAGTAAGGAGACATTTATCAGATGCTTTTATCCAAAGCAACTTCCTGTAAACTAATTAAAAGGACAAGATCCTGGAAGCAAACTTGGGTTTAGTCAGGAATTCCCAAATATTATTATTCAGTTGAAAAACCCACTGATATTTTAAGTTATTAAAGTTATTCTATTAAATATTATGTTATATTAATAATTGCATGTTCACAGTTCTTTCATGTTCATAATGGTCACATGACATATACAAATGAAATGTTTTTATTATATCTTTTTTGTGTGTTTTATTTAGATTTGTGTTTATTTTGCTTATATAAATTACTATTTTATGATTTAATTATTAACTTTTTATTAACCGACATACCTCCTGCAATTCCTTGGTCCTGCAACCACTAAACCGTCTATGTACACTTATAAATAAAAGTTCTTTATTGGGATCTATGCTTTCATGAAGAACCTTTGACATCCATGGAACCTTTCCATTACACAAAAGGTTCTTTATACCGGAAAAAGGTTTTAAAATGCTCTTTACAATAAGAAAAAAATGTAAGATCTGTTCACTGAAAGGTTCTTTGAGTACCAGAAATGGTTCGTTACGACTCCCTTTCAGAACCTTTGAATTGAATCAATTGATTTTGCACCATTTCTGGCTCTTTAACTGCACTGTTTTGTGTGTGTGCCACTCTCTCAATCAACAGATAAACCAAGAATTGTCCATTCTGTCCACATCACAGGCTGTTCAGACTTGTTAGCAGGAGTGCTCTATCGGGCTTTAGTGAGCATAGCTTGAGTTCTCCATGCCTGTTGTTATCTACATAGGGTGCTTTCGGTTCTGTATGTCACAGATTGTTTGGCCGATGGTGATGCTCCATTAAAGTGGAAACATCCAACATACTCTTACCCTTACTGCATGTAAAGTTTCACATGTTTATGAAGCATTTATTCAGCTTTAACCAGATCTCTTGGCTTATGGTTCTCAAAGAAAAGTCTTTGTTTTCAATGAAAATTATGGAAAAAAAAAAAAGATCACACTCTTAAAATATACACTTTCAGTAGTCACACTTATTCAATCAATCACACTCCTGCCTTCAACACCATCTCACAGATAAGATCTCACTCTCACTCGAGGAACAGAATCCTAAAAACTGAGGGGTTTTAAAGGCCTGTATCACCTGTCTTCACCAATTAGCCCAACCCACTTCATTTAGCCCATTAGCTCAGATAGTACCAGAAGAGAGTGAAAGATAAAAAAAAATAAAAAAAAACAAAAGAGAAAGGCATCGTGCTACAAAACAACCAGTTAAGGGTTAGTTTACCCAAAAATGAATGTTCTGTCATTAATTCCTCTCATGTTGTTCCAAACCTGTTTTCTTTGGGAGACAAATGAATGAAATCTTCTGTCTACCAACTACCACTTTCAAGCCCCACAAAAACAGTAAAGACATCATTAAAGTAATCCATGTGACTCCAGTGGTTTAGCTTCAATTTTATGAAGCAACGCAAGTGCTTTGTTTACATATAAAAAAAATACAATTTAGCACTTTGTTTACAGAATATTAATATCCAACTTTTGAAAACGGGTTTCAAAGTGCAAGTTTTTGAAAATTATACCGTTATTGTCTTTATGCATACTTCAAAAATGTGAAATCGGTGATATCATGAACATGCAAATTGCGTGTTTTGTCTACAAGCACGTAGTGTTTCTTACCGTGACATCTGCAACTACTGGCCTGGCATACGTTTACATGATGATGTATTAAAAAAGGAAAAGTTTTTCATTTGAGATTTTTTGTGTTCAGACAACAATGCTGTCAATGCCATCCCCTTTCACTCAGATCCGCAAAAACAACTAGAAACCCTGCAATCAGTGTTCTGTCTCTTTGTGATAAAACACTACGTGCCTATAGGCGTTTTCACAAATTCACGTTTTCAAAAAGGTTTTCGCTTTTAGTTGAAAATGGAGTGGTGTAAACGTCCCTCAGTCTAGACAGTGTTATCATGCTGGAAGGCCGACCTGCTCTCTTGTGATTTTCTTTAATCAAACTGACTCTGTCATACTACAGCTGTATTTAAGTCTTTAAAGTAACAGTGGTCTGTTAGCCTCTCACCCCTGACAGGCTAATGTAACAAACTCCAGTGACCACAGCATATGACAACAAGCACCAGTTTTGTGCTCGGCTGCCCTCCACGGCTACATATTACAGCTGCGGCTAAAAGTCCTGTCATGGCCGCGATTTTGAAAATAGCAGGAGAATGAGGATGACACGAGAGGGGATGTGCACCCTCTGTCCCCTGTCATTCTGTGTTATTGAGAACTTACCGGAAAAATCACCTGAGGGAATCAAAGTCCGTCTGGCTCCCGTCACAATCCACTTAACACAAGCTGATGGGTCCAACACTGAGGCCTATTTCTATTTCCTTCTTCATTTCTGTCCCACTGTATCATTTTTCTTTTAATCAAATTTTCTTTTTTTTTTTTTAACCATTTTTCTATTTTTTAACACTCTTAATATACTCCTAATATTTCATGGGGTTTTACAGTTTCATGTCACATAAGAAAGTTTTATTTTCAGATTTATAGAACCCAGAAATCAAGAAATATGCCCATTTGAAGAACCTTTAATCTAACTTTAAAGCACAGCAGCTCAATAACCTTATAGTGAAAATTGCTTCTCTTTAATATCTCAGTTTTTTTCTAAGAAAATGATGAGTTGGAGAACCAATGGAGAATATTTAGCTTTATTTGTCTCCATCTTCCTAGATGATTCCTACGCTATTGTTAAAGGTAGGGTAGGCAGTTTCAGAGAGGCTAGCAAAAGCAAGCTATCTTTGAAAGATCTTCAGAGCGCACTGCAAAGCAACGTCTCCTCCAAAACACATGAACGTGCACAGGAATTGACCCTTTGCAAAGTTCCGCCCCCTTTAGTTACTGTTGCTATGCCCGACAAGCCATGCGCTCTCATGCCACACATCATGTTCTCACGCTGTGAAAAATACATCGCGGCACTGACAACAAGACAGAGCAGATTACATTTGATATGATATAATTCATCACACTGCCTCTGCCGGCTTGCCTTCTTCCCGTAGTGCATCCCAGTGCCATGTGTTCCCCATGATTCATCAGACCAGGCCACTTTCGTCCCACCGTTGGCTCTTTCGGCGGTGGACAGGGGTCAGCATGGACTGGTCTCGCTATATTATTTTTATGGCATGAACTTTTGGTTTCTATAAATATTTCGTTATTTAGTGCATATATTTATGTGGTGTTATGATTTTCATGGATGTACTCACTTGAATACTTAAAAAACTAAGGATTTAACAAAAAGGGGTGGGGCTTGGACTATAAGAGAAGCCCCAAAGATAAGCCCCAAAAATATATATATATATCTTTGTTATTTTTGTATACAGCTTTGGTCGTCTGTTTACTGGGACAAGTATTGCCATATTTTTTTTTTTTGGATTATATACATATTTTTTTGGGGGGGGGGCAGTTTTGCCTGACAGCGGGCTGGTGAAGACCTGTTGTCTCTGCAGCTCCATACGCAGCAAAACAGCTTTCTATCAGAACCAGCATTAACTTCTTGAGCAGTTTGAGCTCCAGGAGCTCGTCTGTTGGATCGAACCACACGGGCCAGCCATCAATGAGCCTCGGCCGCCCGTGACCCTGTCGTCGGTTCACCACCGTTCCTTCCTTGAACAACTTTTGATAGATACTGACCACTGCAGCCCGGGAATACCCCACAAGAGCTGCAGTTTTGGAGAAGCTCTGACCCGGTCATCTAGCCATCTCAATTTGGCTCTTGTCATACTCACGCAAATCCTTACGCTTCCCCATTTTCCATGCTTCTAACATCAACTTTGAGGACAAAATGTTCACTTGCTGCCTAATATATCCTACCATGAGGAGATAATCAGTGCTAGTCACTCCACCTGTCAGTGCTCATCATGTTATGCCTGGTTGGAATATGCATATATTGTAAATATAGTAGTGCATTTGTCAGTGGTTTCAAGTGTTAGATGTTTCAATGTCAACTCAAACATTTACAATGTTATCCACATTCATTTTAAAGCTCTAAAATCTGAGGAAAAGTTGATAGAATCTGCACTAGGTCTCTCGAAAGAAAACCGAAGTGACAAGTACTACTGCTGAGAATGCGATTAAAAAAACGAAGGCAGCAAAAACCGAAACGCAGTGATTTTCTATCAGAACTCTAATCTGTACCTGAGCTCTACAGAAGCCGGGTCTGGAATCAGCAGGCTGCCACTGAGGGCAATGCCAGCAGGACTGTGCTGTAAATATGATTCAATTCTCTGGGGATTATTAATTAACATGACACTCAGAACAGAGTGTGAGTGTGTGGTGTTTGAGAGCAGATGTTTGCTAGAGGGCATCTTTCATTTCATATCTACACATGAAACAGTGCTGAGAGACAGACAGAAAAGTGCCACGTTCAGGAAATATTGTCCTATTTATCATGTTTATGTTATTCATGTTCAAATGATTTACAGTTGATGAATTTAACTGTTCTTATTAAGGGATAAACTAAATAACAAAATAACAGACAATATAAAGATTTGTATTGTGTCGAGGCATCGTTTCAAATATATGCACTAATTGACTCAATATTACAGACAAACTGCAAAGAGGAACATAATGAGCTCTTATTGTCGTCTTTTAATCAATTTGATAAAATCAATTAAATGAACCATAATATTTTGGACGAACACAAGGATTTTATGTACTCGTGATTAGAAGCTAATTTTACCTTGCCTAAATTTTTCCCCTGCATTGTTTTGTGGAACAGGACGGGAAGAGATGATTATTAATATTAATTTCTTTGCTATCCCGATAAACTGTAGATTCATTAAAAAGAGCCATTATAAAGCAGATTGTAATAGGAAGGAACTTTGATCAAGGTGACCACAGGAATGATTGGACATTTTATGGACATAATGTTTAATGATGGTATGTCAACCTTCCATATTGTCTTAATTAAAGCAGCTTACCATCTAAAGTTTCATGAATTAGCTTGTTTACCGAATAGCAAAATAAATAGAATTTATGAGTGTGCAACCATGTGCAAATATCACTCACATTGTCAGAAAAACGAAAAACAATTCAATTATAGTGCGGGGTTTTTCATGTAATGTAATATTCTGTGAATCCAAGACCTTTTAGTTTGAGTCCTAAACTCTTCCACAACCCTGAATAATATGTGTAATACCTGGAGAAGACAGTGTTTCCGTCATTTTCCATACTGATGAGCAGTTTTGCTTCAGCGTCTGGGGCCGGATTAAAGTCTGGAGACGGGTGCATAACTCTATGAGGTATTCATACAGTCTCTGCAGGAAGGTCAAGAATAATTGGATTATTTTAAAACACCTGATGCCTGAATAGATGTAATGATGTCAGTGGAAGTAATGCTATACAATCCAGATTTTATTCCTTATTTGGACATATTACAAACTTTCCTCTTTTAAAAGGATCTTTAGTTTGCTGCTAGTCCAGTTAATTTAATGTATTTCTTAAACAGAAACTATTTTCTCTTGTTCTTCCTCTCCGCATATACAAAGCGATACAAACAGACACACACACACACACACATGCAGACAGGGGCCCTTCTGCCTTTTTCACAAGCCATTAGCTCCTGGAGCTACATCAGAAGGCTGGAGGAGACGAGCAAACATTTCAGCAAGACACAGATGTCATGATCAAAAGTCAGAGAAGTTGCTCTGAGCTACAGGGAGGATCCGTGGGTATGTGTGTGTCAGATATACAGAGACAGAAAAATAGCCATGTTCCATCATATAGTCTTCACAGTCAAAATATCCTCATGCACTGAGGAAAAAAAAAAGATTTTCTTACTCTGTATTTTTGTCTTGTTTTCCGGAACAAATATCTAAAGATACATTTACTTGAGAAGCAAAATTGCTTAAAATATTAAGTCTTGTTTTCTGAATCGTCAAAGTCGAGCGTTTATGCTATGAAAAGGGGGTTCAGAAAAAAACTATACCACTCACAGTTATGTTTTCTTTTACCCCATTATAAAACCCTTATGAAAATCTCGAAGGCTGGGTCCCAAATGGCTCCATGTACCCTAATGGTCCTCCTCCGAGTCCACACTTTCGTGAGGTAATGCCGCTTTTACTGCCGGTGTAACCCCTCTACCCGGGTACTACTCGACCCGCTCTGAGCGGGCTACAAAACCCGGGTCTTCCAGAATGGGAGTCATACGCTCAAACAAGGTGGCTAAAGGCTGCAACCCCTAGCGTCTGTCGCTACAGCATCCCTTTAGGTCAGAGGAGTGAGGTTTACTCGCACAGCAATTACTAGCTGGCCTCCGTTACACTCACCCCCCTAAACCTCACTCCCATCCGGGTCACGGCACCAATGTAACCCCTCTACCCGGCTACTACTCGACCTCATGAGAGTTGGACGCTCTAACTAGGAGGCTAAAGTGAGGTTTATTCGCACAGCAACTACTAGCTGGCCTCCGTTACACCAGGTAGAAGTCCTCTTTGTAGCTCGAAGTCTTGCAGAAGTGCGCATCGAGGGCGCGTAGTGGCCACAAAGGGGAAGCTCACGAGCACCCTTCTTTAAGCTAAAAAGACAAATGGGACACACTACGGTCTCGGAAGTCCAAGAGTCCGAAAGTGCATGTGACGATCAGGGCAGGCGAGAGCCGTGAGGGAACGGTGTGAGGCCGGTGACGTGAGTGATAATGAGCGTCAGCTGCTCGCCACACCGGTCTCGTATCTCTCATGGAGGAGCTCTGGAAGCATAAGCAATAAACTGAAATCGAGTCAGTATTGAGCTTGTCTGAATTTATTATGAAATGTAAGACAAAAATAAAAAGTTGTTCTGTAAATGAAGTAAATGTTTCCCAAAATAAAAAATACTCTGATAAAGGACAGATACATGAAAAAAATATACTTAAGTACAGTAAAGAAGTAAAAATTTTCAATACTGTCCACAACTGGCTAGGACTTAAAAAGCAGCTATCTATGTAGGCAGCAGACACTTTCTTGCAAAATCTTGAATGTCTGGTAAAATCATACATGTAGTTTAAAGCTGTGCCGTAGCGGTTTGCAAATGTGCGCAACACACATCAAGCTAAAGGAAAAGTGGGTTTGAATTTCAACCCTGTAAAAAGTGAGTAAATCACTCACATATGCAACTAAATTTCTATGTCAGCCATTGGCTAATAAATTGTTAGATTTCACTGGTCAGTGTTTGAGTTTGATGCTAAGTCCGGTATAAGTTTAGCACAGATATATTTTCAGTCATGTCGTAATTACCGTAATTACGAGATTCCAGCTTGTAAAAGTGTTCATGTCCATGTAGAACTCGTAATTACAGCTTGTAAACTGGGAATTTTCTGAGAGCTCCTACTTGACTGCTGCAGATTCATTTAGGCGTTGATATCGTTGTCATTGAGGCCGTGAACAGCTCCAAGTAGAATTTCTCGTGTTGTCATCTTGAAACTAAGGTAATTACGACATGGCCTGAACGCAGCATTATTCAGCCTTTGAGAACAAGCAAAGGCAAAAACAACAACAAACAAACAAACAAAAACAAGCAAAAGCCACTGCCAGTCTCTCCTGTAGTGGGCGGAACTAGTCTTAATTTCTATTAAAATGACAATTATGCATTCATACATGCATTTCAATCATAATGGTTACCACATTTTAGTTCTAATTACTTATGATATAATAAAATGAAAGTAGGCCTATCTTAATATATTTATAAATAAATTAAAACATATTTATATTATAAAAAATGATCATTTTACAAAGATAAGCTGTTTTGGCAGAATATATATATATATATATATATATATATATATATATATATATATATATATATATATATATATATATATATATAAAATTGTAAAATATATATATACAAAATTGAATAAATATATATATATATATATATATATATATATATATATATTACATTACAATTATATATATAAATATATATATATATATATTCCGCCAAAACAGCTTATCTTTGTAAAATGATTTTTTTATAATATTAATATTTTTATTTATATATATATATATATATATATATATATAAATTCACTGTTATCGTTATCTATGTCTATTATCGTTAGTTAATAAAATAACAAAAGATAAAAGATAAATAAATCAAAAAATGTCAATGTCATGACAAAATATATGTCCATTTATGTCTGGATGATATTCATCATCATTGGAGGGGTGAACAGAATCAGCTGCTGCAAATTCCCTGTTTATTCCCACATAAAATCTGTAACACACACATACACATAGACCAGATGGTTCATTTGTAGCTTCCAGATTTTGCAAAATGGGCACAAAGCCAACTGGGTCATGCATGCACCCACAGAAAAAAAAAAAAAAAAGCCACTATTTCTTCATTAAGACACACACGCACACATCCTTGCATTTCCCACTGCTGTCATAAGATATCTGCTATCTGTCATGCACTATGAGGTGTTGAATGCTCCTAAAATTAATTTGCCCCCCGCTGAGCCTCTTGATTGTAGGAAAGCTGAGGTCAAAATGATATTCAGATTCATTTTGTTGATAGGAAGACGATGTAAGCTGTCATGGAATAAAGAGACACTGTGCCCTTAGAGATCACTCAAAATCAAGCGTGTCTTCATAATTGATTTCTCATGACATGTGCAGATACAAATGGAGACCTCTGGGTAAGGGGCAAGTGCATCGTTTTATCCTCCTGACTCTTTTAGGAGTGAAGAGGCGATATGATGTTAGTCTTTCGAAGTTTCTGTGAACATCCTGCTAAATGTCTTTAAGTTGGCTTGCTTAGTTGAGATTTAAAAGACAATTAATATTCAGTAATTTTATCAATTCAACTGCACTGGTGTCAGTCTTGTGGCTAACACTTTACAAGTAATGCGAGTTACGTAATTATATCAAGTTTGTCAAGTAGTAAAGTAATTGCTTTTATATTTAAAACTAAATGTCTAAGTTACTTTTTCAAATAAGTAAAGCAAGTTGCTTTGTTTTCCCATTTATTGACTGACTCCCGTCCCCATGTTGACAGAAATCATGAGTAAGTGTAAAGCCGTTGTGTGTTATTGTAGTTCTAGACTAAATGTGAGCATTTACTCTTTACACTTGCACAAAAACAGATTCAGTATCACTCAAAATGAATAAAAACATGGAAATGCAAATGAAGAATATTTTACAAAATTGCAATAATTTAATGGGTAACACTTTACAATAAGGTTCATTAGTTAACATGAACTAATAATGAACTGCACTTATACAGCATTTAATAATCTTTGTTAATGTTAATTTCAGCATTTACTACATTATTAAAATCTTGTTAACATCAGTTAATGCACTGTGAACTAACATGAACAAACTGTATTTTCATTAACGAACGCCAACGAATATTAGCAAATACAGTAACAAATGTATTGATCATGGTTAGTTCATGTTAGTTAATACATTAACTAATGAGCCTGATTGTAAAAATATTACCATTTAATGTTAAATAACACAAATATAGCCTACTTTATGTACTTAATCTCACTTTATTAACCAAAGTCTTTGTTGCTGACCTTTGATGATCCAATTCAGCCATGATAAGAAGCAAAAATGACTTTACATAAACATCACATCTGTACAGAGCCCCACACATGACATGCAAGAAAACAAATTGTAGTAAAAATTGTGTACTAATTTGTACCCTTGATTTACTAAATCATGCTTACAATTTACTATTTCGTTCCTTCGAATTGGTAAATCATGCGCACGATTATCTAATTCATTGATTGATTATCTAATTCATCATGAATTAGATAATCGTGTGCATGATTTAGCAAACTGATGGAACGAAATAGGCACACTTTAGTAAATCAAGGGAACAAATTAGTAAATCGTGCGCAGAATTTTCTTTTTTTCCTTACATGTCACATGCTGGGCTCCATACATCTGCGTTATATTTTTTTGGTATTATGGACGTATGGACTGTTGATTTTGAGGTTCAGGCTCAGCGGTGATCCCTCACGATGATCTAATGTTTGCTATCGTCAACCGAAGAATCAATCCTCATCAGAGATATAAATTAGCATGCGAACATGATATGGACTCAGTGTATGCTTTAGTAACTTTATTTGGAAACTTTTTTTATCGTTAACATTATTTAGTAACCAATGTAATTTAAATGCATATAATTTTCAGTGTTTATATTTCCCCGGTGCATTTCTATTAATTACTGTATTTATTTAGTTCAAGTGAGACGAGAAAGAGCATCTGTAGCATAAATCATCATCTGTCTGGACTATAAGCTGCAAAAACAAACTTAAAAATGTAAATGAAACGCAGTCTTTTTACAGCCCTTGTTTTTATCTAAAGATATAAGTGATGCAAAGAAAACGTAAAGTATATAGTGATCATATTGAAGGATAGCCTAGATGAAAATATGCGCAGAATTGAGAAAATAGTATTCGTGGAGATAAATCACAGGGCAAACGTATGTTCACGAGGCATTTTATGCAAACAACTCTAATCGTAGTTGTATTACAGTAGGCATTATTGTATATGCGTATGCATCTAACCCACGCGTGCATGCGTTTAAATGCCATTGGCTAATATGATAGTACTATATACATCTAGTAGTATTTTAAGTGATATAACAAAATCTATAAACAACTAAAAGAGATCATTTTCAGCTTTCTCCTGCAGTCTGCGCTGGCGTAAAGCGAAACCGGAAGTGTCCAAGCGTACACTTGCTGATCAGAAATCCAAAATGGTGGCCACGTGCAACTAGTCCATTGCTGAAGCAAGAGTGTTGAATTTTCTTCTCATGCGTCCCATTCCTCTGTGATTCAGAGTGGCAGCACAGCTGAAAGGTTTGTTTGAGCTGCGCCCTCTACTGTACAGGTGTGAATTTGCATTTTCCTTCATCCTGACTCTTCTTAGTATGAAAGGGACTTTAAATTGTAAACAGACATTTCTTCATTTACATTTATTCATTTGGCAGACGTTTTTTTATCCAAAGCGACTTACAAGGGGAGCAATTAGGGGTTAGGTGTCTTGCTCAAGGGCACTTTAGTCATGGTATCGAAGGTGGAGAGAGTGCTGTTCATTCGCAATCCCCACCTTCAATGCCTGCCGGTGTGGGAATCGAACCAGCAACCTTCAGGTTACAAGCCCGACTCCCTCACCTTTAGGCCACGACTACCCCAAACAGACAATTTTATTAAAAAACAAACAAGCAAGCCCAGCCCAGGTGAGAAAAAGTAACACAGAAGTAACAAAACGTTTAACTTTCCATAAAAGAATGCAATCTCTCACTCTCCAGAACATTCTCTTTCACTGCTCCCTGCTGGTGGAATGATCTCCCTACTTTCATCAGGAACGCAGAATCCCTGGCATTATTCAAGAGACAGCTGAAAACTCATCTCTTCCGTGAACACTTAATCCCTTCATAAAAAAAACCCTATCCTTCCCTTTTCCCTTCCTACTCTAGCTTATGGTACTGAGCAATGTATGAAACTTGTATTGTGAGCACTTCCTGTGTTATTTGCCAATTCATGAAGAATCGCTTGTTTGTATTCCTCACTTGTAAGTCGCTTTGGATAAAAGCGTCTGCTAAATGACTAAATGTAAATGTAAATGCAATTAGTTATTGTTTAGGGAGTAAAGCAATATTGTAACGCATTACTCTTAAAAGCAACTTTCCCCAAGACTGACTCACACTATTGAATGAGAACAAAATTTAAACTGAATTAAGCTGAATAATGACTGTTATTGAATCGACTTTACACTGAGCTGAAATTATCGCCTTCTGCTTATAGCTCAACTGAATTTGTGTCATAATTAAAGAACTTTGCGAAATTGACAGTGTTATTGAACTGAACTGAATCAACACAAAATGTTGTCTAATATAGAGCTGCTTTACACATGAAACGGCTATCTGTTGGTCAATGTGGCAAATTTGTGTGACCAACTGAACCAGTCGCAAAATCTTTATGGGTAATTCTTTCACCCTCACACCAAATTCCCAGTTGCATGTATTCCTATTGAAAGGCAGCAGAAATTCAGAGATGTGAATGTGAATAAAGTCCGATCCTTTAGAAAAGCGATAGCACACCTCTCCTATTCAAGGCATGTTTTGAGGTATAATTCATGTCCTTACCACAAACTGAATCTCATTGAACCTAGACAGAATCTGAGTCTCTGGTTTGAAATATAATAATCTTTCTGTGCTGAGTCCAGAGGATGTCACCGTCATAAATGTCCTCGCGACACTGACTTTAAGAGAAGTGACCCGCTCTCACAGCGAGCGGTGCCTGAACTGCTGGACCAGAAGAATCAGCAGTGAAAGTATTGGGCAACTTTAGCGTCCACCCTGCTGGGCCCTGCCATTTCGCCCACGGGGCCAGAGCCCCGACCGGTCAGGGGCGCTTTATGTGGCTGCACTCATGGGGCTGTGGACAGGGAGTCATAGCAGGCACAACAAACAAAAGCAGAGGAAGGATTTCATGGGTTGTGAAGATGTCAGATGGGTGTCAGAGGTCTGTGGACTATAATAAACACTGCCACTAGAAAAGGACATTTCATACTCACTCAAACAAGCACAAAATAGTTTCATTCTCACATTGTAAGGTCTACACTCCCAAATTTGTCATCAAAAGTCACAATATGAACTCAAACATTTCTCACAAGTTATTCCACGACCAAATCATGAGCTTTATGAGACATTTCTAACACATTTCTCACGTGTTTTTCATTCCTCATAAGTCATTTTATGAGAAACATTTTAGACAAACATAACTGAGAATGTCATATTACTGTAACCTGGGCTAGAAAGGGTTAGTTCATCCAAAAATGAAAATTCTCATTAATTCCTCATCCTCATGTCGTTCTACACTCGTAAGACCTTCATTTATCTTCAGAACACAAATTAAGATATTTTTGATGAAATCCGAGAGATTTCTGATCCCTAATAGAGGGCAATGTAATTACCACATTCAAGGTCCAGAAAGGTAGTAAAGACATATGTCACGAAGCGACCAGAATACATTTTGTGCGCAAAAACAAAACAAAAATAATGAATAAAATTTCTTCTCTGTCATTCTCCTACACTGTTTATGTAGTAAATACAGCGCTACCGTGTTCTACGTCAGAATACGTCAGTATTGGTCGACGCTGATCATGTTCATGCACAACGCAGGAGCCGGCCAATAATGAGCCGGCGTTCTGACGTAGAAAACGGAAGCGCTGAATGTAAACAGCGTAAGAGAATGACAGGGAAGAGAAGAAATTATTGAATAAAGTTGTTGTTTGCGCACAAGAAGTATTCTCATCGTTTCATAACATTAAGGTTGAACCACTGTAGTCACATGGACTAATTTAATGATGTCTTTACTACCTTTCTATGACCTTGAATGTGGTAATTACGTTACTTTCTATGGGGGATCAGAAACCTCTAGGATTTCATCAAAAATATCTTAATTTGTGTTCTGAAGATGAACGAAGGTGTAGAACGACATGAGGGTGAGGAATTAATGACACAATTTTCCTTTTTGGGTGAACCTCAATTTTGCAATGTGAATGTTTTGTTTGCACAAAAAAACATAACTGACCACTTTATTTTCAATATTAATCTCCAACGCACGTTCACGCAATAACATCTCTACTCTCGTGTCAACACAACCTGCATGCGCGATGCTCTCGTGAACATGTGTTGTATTAATATTGTGTGAATAAAGCGGTAAATCATTGCACAAACAAATCACTTGTATTGCTTTATAAAATTACGGTTACACCACTGGAGCCACATGAATTACTTTAATGATGTCTACTACATTTGTGGGGCTTGAAAGTGTCAGTTGCATAGATGTCAATGGAGGGACAGAATGCATTAATAATATCTTAATTTGTTTTCCAAAGATGAACGAAGGTCTTACGGGTTTGGAACGACATGAGGGTGAGAAATTAATGACAGAAATGTAACTATCCCTTTAACATTTACATTTAATCATTTAGCAGATGCTTTTATCCAACTGAGGAGAACAAAAGACTAACCTTTGAGCAACAAAAGTGTTCCATGGGGTATAAAAATAATTTTTAAATATACCACTCCCGTCTCAGACTCTACTGTACATTTGTATCACAGTTTTAGGATAACAAGTTCCTCGTTGAAAAATCCAGGACTCTGGGCTTCACTGCAGGTAAGTTATATTCTGGGCATTACAAAATATTCTGAACCTATTAAAATGTTTTTCTCATCAGAGAACAACAGCATATATTTAAACAGCATGCACCTAGATTCCTTCCAATTATAAATGAACTGTCAGAAGTCTAGGTGTGTGCACTGAGGGGAAAATTAAAATGTATAATAATTGAATCAAGGCATGAGAGCAGAAATATTAGTGTAGGACAATCTCTCTGAATCTATTTTATTTATTTTAGTAAAGTTAAGCACATTAGAAAAAACGAGGTACTGATTAATGTTATGATTTAAATGAGAGACTAAAATAAATGTTTAATTCATGTAGAGTTTACACAGGCTGTTGGTCATTTCCACGTTACTCACAGTAAACAGTCCTCTAGCGCCGCCGACTGACTCACACTGTCATAGCAGCGTCACTTTGCTGGTCAAGCCTGAGGAAATGAGCCATTTCAAGCGGTTAAAAGAGAGAAGAGAAGAGAAATGTACTGTTTGTTGAGTCTTCAGCCTTGGACTTTATTCTAAAGGCGAGGAAGAAAAGTCGCTCTCCTTGGCATGTTCATAAAAAACAACCAAAATAAATAAAGCACATATTTTCTCTTTGACCTATTATTCTATTATAACATTTCCAGTGTTATTTTTGTCAGGGTAGGTTTGAGAATTATTTCACATCCAGTCCCTCTCTCTGATTCACCGTGACCCATAGGTGACAGTCGGCATGTAGAGGATGGTTTGACTTCCACTGCACGAAGGAAAGGAGATGAAGAACGGGGAATGTGTGCTCGGTCAGAAAATGTGTTGTGATAACACAGTATCCTCTCTCTCTCTCTGAGAACATCTCTTGCATTTGTTGACCTTGAATTCAGTATGGCACATGTCTGTGGCCTATTTGAATATTGCATGTGCATAAAAGAGAAAAGATATCAGAAAGTGCATTTGATATTAAAAAGAATACTTCACCTAGATCAGTCATCGTTTACTTTTGGAAGCCCGTTTTCCGTCACTGAAAAAAAAAGAAGATTATTGCGACTTTTTATCTCACAATTTTGACTTTTTTTCTTAGAATATAAACTGACGATTGCAAGATATAAAGTCAGAATTGCGAGATATTAAGTCACGATTGTGAGTTATATAGTCAGAATTGCGTGATATAAAGTCAGAATTGCAAGAT
The DNA here is from genome assembly GCA_038088235.1 of Zacco platypus. Classification (NCBI taxonomy): domain Eukaryota; kingdom Metazoa; phylum Chordata; class Actinopteri; order Cypriniformes; family Xenocyprididae; genus Zacco; species Zacco platypus. Next base: position 41,357,441 of record CM076085.1, on the reverse strand, counting down.
ATAAAGTCAGAATTGCGAGTTATAAAGTCAGAATTGTGAGATATTACGTCATGATTGCGAGTTATAAAGTCAGAATTGTGATATATTAAGTCATGATTGTGAGTTATAAAGTCAGAATTGCGAGATATTAAGTCACGATTGCGAGTTATAAAGTCAGAATTGCAATATATTAAGTCATGATTGCGAGTTATAAAGTCAGAATTGTGATATATTAAGTCATGATTGCGAGTTATAAAGTCAGAATTGTGAGATATTAAGTCATGACTGCGAGTTATAAAGTCAGAATTGTGAAGTATTACGTCATGATTGCGAGTTATAAAGTCAGAATTGTGAGATATTAAGTCATGATTGTGAGTTATAAAGTCAGAATTGCGAGATATTAAGTCAATTGCGAGTTATAAAGTCAGAATTGTGATATATTAAGTCAGAATTACGAGATATAAAGTCAGAATTGTGAGATATTAAGTCATGATTGTGAGTTATAAAGTCAGAATTGTGATATATTAAGTCAGAATTACGAGATATAAAGTCAGAATTGTGAGATATTAAGTCATGATTGTGAGTTATAAAGTCAGAATTGTGATATATTAAGTCAGAATTACGAGATATAAAGTCAGAATTGTGAGATATTAAGTCATGATTGTGAGTTATAAAGTCAGAATTGCGAGTTATAAAGTCAATTGCGAGTTATAAAGTCAGAATTGTGATATATTAAGTCAGAATTACGAGATATAAAGTCAGAATTGCGAGTTATAAAGTCAATTGCAAGATATAAAGTCAGAATTGTGAGATATAAAGTCAATTGCGAGTTATAAAGTCAGAATTACGAGATATAAAGTCAGAATTGCGAGTTATAAAGTCAATTGCAAGTTATAAAGTCAGAATTGTGAGATATTAAGTCACGATTGCGAGTTATAAAGTCAGAATTGTGAGATATTAAGTCATGATTGTGAGTTATAAAGTCAGAATTGCGAGTTATAAAGTCAATTGCGAGTTATAAAGTCAGAATTACGAGATATAAAGTCAGAATTGCGAGTTATAAAGTCAGAATTGTGAGATATTAAGTCACGATTGCGAGTTATAAAGTCAGAATTGTGAGATATTAAGTCATGATTGTGAGTTATAAAGTCGGAATTGTGAGATATTAAGTCATGATTGTGAGTTATAGTCAGAATTCTGACTTTATTATTTGCAATTGAGAGTTTATATCATGCAATTCTGACTTTATGACTTGAAAAAAGTCACAATAATCTTCTTTTTATTTTTTTTTCAGTGGCGGAAACAGGCTTCCATATTTACTGACCCTCAACAAAGTCATTCCAAAACCACAAGATTTGCTTTCTTTAATAGAACACAAAAAGGACATTTGAAAGGGTTTTCTGGGCGTTCTTTTCAATGCAACGAATGTGAACGAGGATTGATCAAACTCCAAAGTCAAAAAAGCACAGTTAGAAAACTATTTAAAACTAAATCTACTTGACTACTCCATTAGTTAAATCTTTTAGCGAATCAGTTTATTCAATTCACAAAAAATAGTCTATATTATTGATTAATGATTCGGACTGATCCAGTTACCAAATACAACATAAATTTAGTTTATGACTCAATCCAATGGCTTCAGAAATATGGTGCATGAATCATAACGACTACATGTATGTAATATTATAATTTTTATGATGCTTTTGAACTTTTTCTGAATTGTTGTAATTGAAAAAAAAATGCTACAAGTACATTGATTGATTTTTTCCTTTGTTCTCAACAGTCAAAACAGGTTTGGAGCAACATAATGATGTTTTATTTACAGGAGCATTTGGTTACTTTTTCCTGCATTTGTTTAGAGTTGCAATCCCAGATTAGAATTGGTACTGTAGCAGAGGACCTCTGGGAAACACTCTGGCTTGTCTTACCGGCATGGCAAATGCGATTAACGTTAATATCTTTGACTGATTACCCTCTACATGAACTGCGCAGGCATTAGCCGCGCTAACTCAAACTGTCCCTGTGCAATCAACAGTCAGCGTGAATGAAAGATCAGTCATTAGCATTAGCAGGCCGGGTGTGAACCGTGATTACGGGAGTTCTCTCAGCCCATTGAGTGGCCTACTCTAGTGTAGTCGACTGTGTGAGATGAGGGCAAGACTCCTCACTGGTGCATATGCCTGCGTTTAACGCTCCAACCTGCTTCCACATGGTGAGTTTACATGTCCTCGGCAGTGATAGGTGTCTATGTGGTATTGAGTGTGTGTGTTTGATGATTGTGCATTGGGGGTTAATATCAGTAATCAGTGTAGTGCAAACCGTCGGGGTATAACTATGCCTGACGTGTGGAACTGTGCTTGATATAGTCTAGTGATGTATAACAGACTGGTTGTGTGGATGGATTTGCTTGGGAAACTGATTCAAAACGTGCAACAATGGTCCTCATGAAGTATCTTGAAACACCAGCCAACAGGTAAAAACTTGAGTTTTCTTTAATAATATATAGGGTAAATGTTCAAATTAAAATGTTATTTTGCATATATGCAAATATGGATGCATGCCATGACACCTGTTTGAGTTTAAAGGGATAGTTCACCCAAAAATTAAAACGGTCATTTACTCGCCCTCATGTTGTTCCAAGTTTCTTTCTGGTGTGGAACATAAAATATATTCCAAACCTAAATGGGGTCCAAACAACAATGAGCCCCAGTGAGTTTAATTTCAAGGACAAAAAAAAAAAAAAAAAATCAAAATATCTTCTTCCATAGAAGAAAGTCATTGGTTTGGGCGAGTAAATGACCAAAATTTTCATTTTTCTTTAAATCTGGTATATGCTGGGAAGTATAATACAAAATAAAAGCATAATACATCTGTATGAACTGTAAATTGATATTGTGAACTATTTTAAATGTTGAAGTGCAATGTTTAGTGTTGAGTTTATAACCTTTGAGCCTTGTGTCATCTGCAAGAAAAGAGAACTCAAAAAATGTGATTAATAATTCTATTAAGGACGTAATTTGCCCTTTAGCCAATCCTTTTTTAATTTAAATGACTTTAAATAAATCCGCAGCCACTTTGACTTCAGTACTGTTCTGTAAGCTTTTTTTTAATAAGTTTGTATTTATAGACACATGCACTAATGCAAAAATATTTCTTTAGCAATTTGAGATCTTGTCTTTTTAAAATAAGTTATTGCAATAGATCTTAAATGGATTGTTTACTCCAAAAAAAGGTTTTTTGTTGTTGTTTTACAGTGAAAGTCAATTATGAAAACTGGTTGTCAACATTCTTCAAAATATCTTCTTTTGTGTTCCTCATAAGAACGGAGGTCGTGACATGAAGGTGTGTAAATGATGACAGAATTTTAATGTTTAGCTGAGCTATCCCTTTAAGACTTATTTTCTGTGACCACTTTCAGAACTTTTAAACAAGCTTAAACTTTTTTTTTTTTTCCAAACAGGATCTGACTGAATAATTCAAGTGCATGTTATACTTTCTATCTGCACACAATGGCCCACTGGACACATCTGACCGCCTTTAGTGGACAAACTCCATATACTACAGGGTTTGGATTATGGATTTCACAAAACCATGCACTGCTATATTCATGCCGGATAAATTCTCATGCTCCTCCATCTGATTTTCACAGTAATTTGGACACGTAATGGCTGCACCTTCGCTTCTCGCACGAAAATCAGGTTGAACTCACATTGGTGGTCATCCCAGCGCCGTGTTCATCATTTGCACATTACAACTGTGTCCTCATTACTGCCTGCAACACCGGAGAGTTGTGGGGAAATGTTCACATTTTGGTTGACTTTCATTTCCACCCACTGGATTTAGCTTTCAGCATTCATGACAGGAAATAATTTCAATCCCGGCTCGTTCATTTATGTTAAGTTATTATCGAATCACTTTGCCATGTGATTTTCCTAATGTGACACAAATTATATTGCAGGAGATATAATTGGCAGTTAGTTCTGCCAAGGCCCCGGTGCAGAAGGCGATCTTCAAATTGAGTTGCTTACAGTTTGTAGAGCATTCGCACAAGCCAAGTGTGAAATCCATAAACACTCCGCCTTGGAGACTATATAACACACACACTGGGTGCGATATGAGCCGTGCTTGTGTTCAGTCTTCTCGAGTGTGTTAAATGTTCTTCCTGGCCAGTGCACGGCCTAAGGGTCCAGTAATCAAATCTGAGACTGTAACCCAGCGGTGGATTATCCGTCTTGTTTGTGTCGAGTGATATCGCTGAGCACATTTGCATAATATGATCCTCCACCGACGTGCTCGTTGGTTTTGTGGGGTTGAATGTGTGTTTGTTTATGGTTGTGCATTATGAGTTCGAGCACTACTTAATCCAAGGCTTTATATTTGTCAGGAGGGACAGAATATAATGAGATACGTGTGCATGGGGCAAGAAGAAAAACAGGATGTCAAAAGGGTTTTGTATTCAACATTCTGTCGGTTAGTGTTTAAGCATATTGTTTGCGAATATATTAAGATAGGAAGCCACAGTTGATTCTATCCTTTGAAACACATAATGAAAGTGTGACATCTTACTTTCTGAACAGGATTATATTAATTTCATTGTTTGGTGACTTTATCTATTATGAACTTCGTATTATCAAAGTCCCTTTGAGACAAGTCATTTCATTCGGCGGCCATAATTGAAACGCCTCTCGAGCAGCAACAGTGGGTACGGAAAGTATTCAGACCCCCTTAAATTTTTTACTCTTTGTTATATTGCAGCTATTTGCTAAAATCATTTAAGTTCATTTTTTTTCTTCATTAATGTACACACAGCACCCCATATTGACAGAAAAACACAGAATTCTTGACATTTTTGCAGATTTATTAAAAAAAAACCTGAAATATCACATGGTCCTAAGTATTCAGACCCTTTGCTCAGTATTTAGTAGAAGCACCCTTTTGATCTAATACAGCCATGAGTCTTTTTGGGAAAGATGCAACAAGTTTTTCACACCTGGATTTGGGAATCCTCTGCCATTCTTCCTTGCAGATCCTCTCCAGTACTGTCAGGTTGGATGGTAAACGTTGGTGGACAGCCATTTTTAGGTCTCTCCAGAGATGCTCAATTGGGTTTAAGTCAGGGCTCTGGCTGGGCCATTCAAGTCACACAGTCACACAGTTGTTGTGAAGCCACTCCTTCGTTATTTTAGCTGTGTGCTTACAGTCATTGTCTTGTTGGAAGGTAAACCTTCGGCCCAGTCTGAGGTCCTGAGCACTCTGGAGAAGGTTTTCGTCCAGGATATCTCTGTACTTGGCCGCATTCATCTTTCCCTCGATTGCAACCAGTCGTCCTGTCCCTGCAGCTGAAAAACACCCCCACAGCATGATGCTGCCACCACCATACTTCACTGTTGGGACTGTATTGGACAGGTGATGAGCAGTGCCTGGTTTTCTCCACACATACCGCTTAGAATTAAGGCCAAAAAGTTCTATCTTGGTCTCATCAGACCAGAGAATCTTATTTCTCACCATCTTGGAGTACTTCAGGTGTTTTTTTAGCAAACTCCATGCGGGCCACTCTGCCATAAAGCCCAGACTGGTGGAGGGCTGCAGTGATGGTTGACTTTCTACAACTTTCTCCCATCTCCCGACTGCATCTCTGGAGTTCAGCCACAGTGATCTTTGGGTTCTTCTTTACCTCTCTCACCAAGGCTCTTCTCCCCCGATAGCTCAGTTTGGCCGGACGGCCAGCTCTAGGAAGGGTTCTGGTCGTCCCAAATGTCTTCCATTTAAGGATTATGGAGGCCACTGTGATCTTAGAAACCTTAAGTGCAGCAGAAATTTTTTGTAACCTTGGCCAGATCTGTGCCTTGCCACAATTCTGTCTCTGAGCTCTTCAGGCAGTTCCTTTGACCTCATGATTCTCATTTGCTCTGACATGCACTGTGAGCTGTAAGGTCTTATATAGACAGGTGTGTGGCTTTCCTAATCAAGTCCAATCAGTATAATCTGTAAAATCCCCTACTGAAGGGGTGGATTCTGGAATCCACTGCCGCTTCAAATCAAACACAGCTGGACTCAAATGAAGGTGTAGAACCATCTCAATGATGATCAGAAGAAATGGACAGCACCTGAGTTAAATATATGAGTGTCACACCAAAGGGTCTGAATACTTACGACCACGTGCTATTTCAGTTCTTTTTTAATAAATCTGTAAAAATGTCAAGAATTCTGTGTTTTTCTGTCAATATGGGGTGCTGTGTGTACATTAATGAGGGGAAAAAATGAACTTAAATGATTTTAGCAAATGGCTGCAATATAACAAAGAGTGAAAAATTTAATGGGGTCTAAATACTTTCCGTACCCACTGTATTTCAGTCATGCAAAACATCAAATTCTCAAAAGCTGCTCACCCAGCTTACGATTAAATTTCATATTTGAAATCACCAATGAAACGTGACAACAACGGTCTCATAAATGTTGTTACTTAAAATGTTTTTTTTTTTAGACTAGATTCACCAATGCGCATGTGCAGTCCTTAACCCACGTCTCTGAATGACTTTCAAAATCTGGAATTTCTAACGGCTGCTGCAGTGACACGATGACTTTATCAATCCGCGATTGGGTCTTTTATTTAGAAGGCGGGACTTATTTCGACATAGTGCGCATTGAACTTTTTTCAAATCAAAAGTATTTAAAAAGTGTTTTTGTACATCTAAAATGTGACCAAATTAAACACTTTTGTAAAGTAATTTAAATGTCAAATGGAAAATCCACCAAGTAAAACTCCCTCCCCTTCACACATCGCGTTGTCCTGGAAATGCTGAAGAAAAGTGCAGCTGTGCGTGTGTATGCGTGTCTCATGATAAGACGAGAGGCCAAACACACCCTAGGCTCTCGCTCTGAGGTTAGTCGTTGACAGGAGAGAGTTATTGCTCAATGACATTAGACGTTTTCCTTCAGTTTCATGTTGGATTGATTTCTCTGATTTTTCTGAAATACCTCCAGAGCCCTTGAGCGCTGTGACTGCCATTATTGAAACAAAACAGTGACAAGGACAAAAATGGGGGATGAAGATGCCAGAATGGAGGGGAAGATAAGGTAAAAGAGATATATAAGATTCAGAGGGGCAAACTTAACCATTAGGCAAAGGTAGGCATCTGCCTTTGGCCCCAAAAGCCAAGGGCCCCCCCCAAAAAAAAAAAAAAAAAAAATATATATATATATATATGTGTGTGTGTGTGTGTGTGTGTGTGTGTGTGACAACCATGTCTACATTGAATGTGCTTTTAGTAGAAAATGCATATGATTTGCGGAATCCATTCATAAAAAAGGAATTTATTGTGTAACGCAGAATGTCACGGAATGATTGTCGGTTTACTACTGACGCAAGAGCGACGCTCACGGTGCTCTTCTGAACTATTCATTCAGAGACAAAAAACATATTTAAATAGTATTTTTGCCATTTAATATTAACATAAATTATTCCATATCGCGATTTGATTGAAGTGTACCGACTTGCATTTGATATATTCATCCAAAAGTTGAAAAATTCCGTGGCATTCCACGTTAAACAGTGAATTCCGTTTTTATGAATTTTTCTGCATCGCGGAACTCATAGGGCCCTACACTTTGTGAGCATTTTACCGTTTAATTCATCATCACACCATATACACACAGAAAAAAGGTCTTCAAGACAACCCGTCAAATTAAAGGTTTGGTTACAGTATAATGTATGTCTAATTTTAACAGTAAACCTCTGTTGTGTAGCACTTTGAATGTACAAAAATTAAAAAAAAAATTACGTTGGAATAAAAGATTAATATTTTATGCCTTCATTTGATTACTAGTAAAATTAAAATACATAAAACAAATAATATTCCTTTCCACACAGGCACACTTCATTTTTGGTTGAAATAATTCTTAAGCATGCAAATGTACAATTTCCTTCAGTTTCATTTAAATTTGTAATTAAAAAATAAATAAATATATATATATACTCTAATACTGTTATAACCCGTTTACATGTGAACAAGGGATCTACAAAATGAAGAAAGCCATTATAACATGTACATGAAAAATCTAAAAAAATAAATAAATAAAAAAAGAGACAACTTTTTGGACAACTTTTTGGACACCGCTGCATCACAACAGTGAAAGAAAACCTTCAAGTGTGCAATTAGAATTAATATTGCTGGTGTTACAGGGCTTGAATTTCAGTTTGCGCGTATTGCGCATAATTTTACTCATTCCTGCAGGTTTTGTTCTCACATCCAAAGTGCGCCACATAAAGCCGCCTCTCAGTACTAAATTTAGTTATTTTTCGCTGCTAATTGCACGGAAACAGTCACATTCACGCAAAATAATGTCAAAATGAGTGAGTGTTCACATAAACACACGTTTTAAGTGTACGTAAAAGGTTGAGAAAGAAAACGCATGTGTAACAGTATAATGGATCCGTGCGTCAGGTCTTAAAACGACAGCATAATATTCCTGCTGCAAAATGATGAGTGGTATCGAAGTTAAAATTGTGGCCAGTGAAAATACTGGGTGGCTAGTAACTTTGGAAAACCACTAGTCACAGTGTCTGGTGAGCAAAAAAGTTCATGTCAAGATTACAAGAATGATTCCTCAAATTACGTACTGTATGTTATTTCTTTTAAATCTTAAAATCTTAAGTGCTTAATAGAACCTTAAAGGGGTTCTCTTAAGCACTTCATGCATTTAGCTTTAATTAATTTTGTTTTAATTCATTTTGATTACATTTTATGAAATAAACCATTTGTAAACCTGCTTTATCAATAGAAAAAAAAACATTTACATAAATATGATATGTATTACGCAATCATTTAAGACATTTCTCCTTATATAGAACCTTTTTGTCATGAATGGCACATTAAAACTATATATTATCTATCTATCTATATCTATCTATCTATCTATCTATCTATCTATCTATCTATATATATATATATATACATATTTATATCAACTATATTGAACTTTTTCTAAGAGCAAAAAAGGCATCATTGAAACCAAACCATATCTAGGGGTCAGAAAATCATAAGCTATGTTTACATCCACCTATTTTTATGTGCATTTTGGAATATTGCATATTTATTACAGATATTTTATGCCAGTTTGCCAGAAAGTGACCTCTTTTGTTCTCTTGAACAAATGGGATGAAAACGGTGCTTTATTTGCAAATGTTTTTACGATATTCCAATTTTGCGCATAATTTAAATTTGCAACTTTTGAAGGAAATGTGGATTAACGGTGGACTTCACGCAAAACACTTTAGTACTTTTAGCAATGCCCTGGCATCACAACAGACAGTTTTACCCTCACATTTTCATCAGAAATTTTAAAAATCTAGTTCATAGTTACTTTAGTACATCAATATGTTGTGCTCCATTCCTTGTTTATTTAAAAAAAAATAAAAAATAACTGAGCACAACCGCTGTTTGCCGCTGTATTACTCAATTACCCTTTTGCACGTCCTGGCATTTAATGCAATTTCACAATAACACTCACTCTACGACTCATTAGCAGCTCGTGTTAAATCACAAGGTTCAAGTTGCAATGTGACACAAAGTCCCAGATTCCAACCTCTTACTCCAGATGTGGTACTACGAGCCAGAATAATCGCTTAACAATGTGCATTGTGTGAATGCACACCTTGACTAACACACCCTGTTCTCGGATCAGAAATGTATTCTGCACAGCTGAAACAAATTACGTTGAGTTTAATCAGAGGATCTCGCCCTGATTTACATGCTCTGCTTGAGATGTGTCGTGGCGTGAAAGTGAGAAAGCAATTCATTTACATAAGTGGAAACAATACATGAGCTCTAAGACAAAGGATGGAGTTAATTTGGAAAACAAACAATGATGACATTAACGACAATCCTCTAATGAGCCTCACCGTGGCCTGACATTGATCAAGATATCATGAGGTGGTACTGAAGACATGACAAGAAAAGCAGACATTTGCTGGATTCGGGAACCGCATACCATATCTTTCTATGGCAGAGTAGTATGCTAGTAAGCAGTTCGTAATTCAGCAAACAATCAGGCCAGTTTAACACAGAACTGAAACTTTGAACACCATTAAAGCTCAATAACTTGGTGTTGTTTCGGCTATTGATGTCAAAGTTAAGTGCATTGTTATTTTGCCCAGTAATTAATACCAACTGACCCTTCGCAAACAGTTTGATTGACAGGTGATCTGACCAATCATAACCTCGAATCCGTCATTTTGTCTGACAAAGCAGTCAGTGGAGTTAGTAGATTAATGTTGGTGAACTTTGAAAAATTGTGTGTACTCACGTCTTTCCGCGCTTGAAACAACATTCCTTCTGATGTTCATTCATGTTTATTTGATGCTATAAATGAACTAGTATGAAGAGATGATCGCTTCACGAGGAGCTACAGCGATCTGTCACCACACATTAAAGACACACTAGACGCTATTTATTGTTTAAACTTCTTTAAAAAATTACGATATATTAAATATGAAACTGTTTCATACGTTGTCAGTGTCCTCTTTGCTCCGCGATGTATTTTTCATGGCGTGAAAACATGATGTGTGGCATTGTTTCAGTTCTGTTGCATGGGTGTTTCTTCAGCTATGACTCTCCTACAACACACTTTTCACACTCTCACTAGTTTATTTAATTTGACAGTGTCCAACAGACTCACTACAGGATATTTTAACAAAAAATCGTTTGTTCAAAATGATTTATTCGATATTCTGCCTTAAATATTCACTCATTGACTATTTTCATAGCTATATGTATTGCAAATGCACATGTAATATTTAAATAACATAATTAATAATAGGGTACAACAAAGCTAAAGGTACACCTTAAAGGGTTAGTTCACCCAAAAATGAAAATTCAGTCATTAATTCCTCACCCTCATGTCGTTCTACAGCCGTAAGACCTTCGTTCATCTTCAGAACACAAATTAAGATATTTTTGATGAAATCCGATGGTTCAGTGAGTCTCTATTGACATCAAGATAATGAACACTTTCAGATGCCCAGAAGATACTAAAACATATTTAAAACAGTCCATGTGAGTACAGTGGTTCAACCTTAATATTATAAAGTCACGAGAATACTTTTTGGTGGCAAAACTTTGGCAGTTTGATACATGCGCCACATCACTGATTCGAAACAAAAGCCCATCAATCAGATATTGTTGAATAAAGTCATTATTTTGTTTTTTGCCGCACGAAAAGTATTCTCGTCACTTCATAATTTTAAGGTTGATGGGCGATTTCAGAACACTGCTTCATGAAGCTTTACGAATCTTTTGTTTCGAATCAGTGATTTGGCGCATGTATCAAACTGCCAAAGTTTTGTCACACAAAAAGTATTCTCGTGGCTTTATAATATTAAGGTTGATCCACTGTACTCACATGACCTGTTTTAAATGTTTTAGTATCTTCTGGGCATCTGAAAATGTTTGTATTACTCTCAATAGAGGCATCAGATTTCATCAAAAATATCTTAATTTGTGTTCTGAAGATGAACGAAGGTCTTACGGGTGTAGAACGACACGAGGATGAGGAATTAATGACAGAAATTTCATTTTTGGGTGAACGAACCCTTTAATATTAAAAATGCTTTTCACTATTACTCCCATAGTGTTTGATTGCTGAAAAAATAAATACATGTTTGTATTAAACATTGATGCAACAACAGATTTTGTGAAAATGAATCATAAAAGTGGTTGTTTTGTTTAAATATCTTATATACCCCACGCACGGGGTAAAAGGATCACCAGCATGGGGCAAAAGTGTTGATACAGATACTTTTGCTAAAATAATGTTTTTAGTAATGTTGTTAAAAACAATCACTTTAGCAAATTATTTTAAAAATGAAAGACTTTGAAAGCATTGAATGAGATCCCGTAATAATTTAATATAGCTTTACAGCTGTAACAATAAATATTATTTATGATTAATATCATATTTTCAACATGATGGTTTCATTGAAAATATGGTGATTATCTCTAATGTGGATTCTCAGATTAATATATGATATTTACCATCTGAATGTAACAGGTCATGTGCCAGGGGTGCTTTTTAACCCCAAATATCAAACTTTTACATATTCTTCCGTTATTGAAAAACGGTTGCTTTGATTAGGCAACCTTGAACAAAACTGGAAATCATTAAGACGACCTTTGTCTCAAAATTTATTCAATAATTTTAGCAATTATCATTTAAAAAAAAAAAACATCACATAGATCAAATTAGCACAGAATCAACTTTGCACTGCTGTCCACAATCGCATCAAAGATCAGCCAGATTTCCATGTTTTAGATCACTAATGAGAACAAGATTGAAAAAGGTTACATTTGTCTTGAGTGCACTTGTGTGTGTCACTGTGTTTTAGACGTCTTTTGGCCTTTATGACTGGAGACAGTTTGTGACAATGATATTAGGAGGAGCGTAACAATATGTTGTTTTAATACAGGCGGGGGTGACAGTCTTACAGTTAGTTGGGGTGTATGTATGCAGGGCGATGCCCTGGGGTGGGTCGGCCCAGCGGTGCGCAGTGACCTGGCTTGTCGCTCACTGACCTGTGAGACGGACATAATGAAGTGTGAGTGGCCGTCACCTTAACCGTCTGTGACAAGCCGTCCCAGCCCGGAGCACATCTGTGTCAGGCGGCTCCGCCATCAGAGCCCGAGCCTGATGCGAGCTCTCGCTGGCGACTCCGCATCCGTCCGCACCGCGCTCCTGGGATGGCCCCGGCACCCCATTGGTGCAATATGGCCCTGTTATCCAGCAGGGTCACGGGGAAGAAGGAGGCAGAGCACAGCCAAAGACCAGCTGTCACACACCGGGGCCAGAGATTTTTCCCATTTGGAAGCCACTTTGTATGCAAAAGCATCAGCCATGTTAAAAGACTGCTTAAAATGAGCATGTGCGCTTTATAAATCTTAGTTTTGGCTGTCTTGGGATAAATGTACACTGTACTTCAAAAACATTACTGTAGCTCAAACAGCAGAGAAATGGCGCTAGCAACGCCACAGTCATGGCTTTGATTCCCAGGGAACGCATGAGCTGATAAAATGTATGACTGTGTGTCCCTTTGGATAAAAGTATCTGCCAAATGTAAATTTAAAAATAATATGCTTTTTTTTTTTTATCATGATCTCATTACCTTTATACATTTGGGAGATGCTTTTATACAGAGAAACTTAAATTGCATTAAAGGTACGCATTTTATCAGAACCTAACCCAGGAATGCAGTAATAATAGGTATTCATGCATATATGCATATATTATATATATGCATATATATATATATATATATATATATATATATATATATATATATATATAAAAATATAAATATATATAAATATAAATAAAAATATAAATATATATAAATATAAATAAATAAATATATATATATATATATATATATATATATATAAATAAATAAATAAATATATATATATATATATATATATATATATATATATATATATATATATTTTGTTTGCTTAGATACTGAAAACATTCATTAATTAGCTGACAGCATCTAAAATGTACGTATTTTTATATACAAGCAACGTTGGATGTACAAATAGCTGTGAATACTAATTTGTAAAAATCAACGTGATTTTTTTTCCCAGAGTTCCCCCGACTGCTCCCAGCTGGCATGGGTTGGCATAGTTGTGCCAAATACACTGGTGCATCGTGATCTTCTGGGTATGAAGGGTGTCTGCAATATGTCAGTTGCAACACGCGCATTGACACACCAGTGATTATGAACCCATGACATTATTGTGCTGTAGTTGGCGATCTGGTGTAGCATGTATGCGCACCAGTAGATCTGGAAATGTTTCAAAAAGAAAAAAACCTTTCAGATGAGAAACACAATATTGCACTTGAATGGAGGATTACAGAAAATTCTCAGGGTTGGGGAGTAATGAAATACAAGTAACTTAGTTACGCATTTAAAATACAAAATTTGAGTAACTGTATTTCATTACAGTTACATTTTAAATGGGTGGTAATCAGATTACAGTTACATCTGAAAAGTATTTTAGATTACCAAAGTGATTACTTTGAATTTTAATGTCATTTAAACAGCAATTGGTGATTCTCTGACTCTGACAGTCTGAAAAAGAGTTAAGTTTCATGTTTTTGACTGTTTTCATGTTTTGTGATAGTTGTTTGTGAGTCATTTTATAATTCACTCGTCACTGCAACTTTTTCTCACAATTTGTTTTTTTTCCCTCACAATTGTGAGTTTGCATTTCACAATTCTGACTTCTTTTTCTCAGAATTGCGAAATTTAAACTCACAATTACAAGTTATAACGTCAGAATTGGGAGATATAAACTTGCAATACTGACTTTTTTTCTTGCAATTGTGAATTTAATATGTGAGTTTATATCTCATAATTTTGACTTTTCTCAATATTGTGAGTTTATATCTAATAATTCTGACTTTTCTCAATATTGTGAGTTTATATCTCATAATTCTGACTTTTCTCAATATTGTGAGTTTATATCTCATAATTCTGACTTTTCTCAATATTGTGAGTTTATATCTCATAATTCTGACTTTTCTCAATATTGCGAGTTTATATCTCATAATTCTGACTTTATAACTCACAATTGCAACTTTATATCACGCAATTCTGGGGGAAAAAGTCAGAATTGTGAGAAAAAAACTTGCAATTACCTTTTTTGTGTTTGTTCCACACTTATTAGTATTCTAAAGTATTCTAAAGTATTTAGATTAAGTTACTAAACTTGAGAAATGTAACGAAATACGTTACAAATGACTTTTTAAAGCATGTATTTTGTAATCTGTAGTGAAATACATTTTAAAAGTAACCTACACAGCCCTATATATATATATATATATATATATATATATAAAAAATCAGAATGTAACAATTGAAACACCCAACATGCCCACAGGAACTGTTGCACGTTCATTTATTAAATAT
>CM076085.1:41330000-41337500 GCA_038088235.1 Zacco platypus | reverse complement strand
CTAATTTTACCCACAATCCTCTCTGATTTTGAGTGTACATTCGATGTACACTCGTTAAAGCGCCGTTACCCAAAATCCAACGCGATGAGACGATCGAGCGCGAAAGAAAAATAAATATGGCGGACGGCAATACGGGAAGCGGCAACTTCTACAAATGTAAGTGTAATTTTTTAGTAATTAGAACATCTTTGTAAAGATATTTTGAAGCGAAATGATACAGGTTTATATCATAATATATATATACTTATTATCATATGATAATTTGGTCGATTTTTCTCATATGTTAGTGAACTGTTGTACATTGTATACTGTTGTTTATATTGTATTTATTTACTATTATATTTTTTATAAACAAATGTGACAGTGTAGTGTTTTTGTTCCGTTATTTTTAAATATAAATGTACTAAATAGCATGACACAGGTGTTTTTATTCTCAATAAACATGACAAATAAACAGTCATATACAATTCACACAAGCTAAACAGGTCATATTACAGATGGGTATAGGAAATGTTAATGACGAAATTGTCTGGCGCGTGCTATTAACGTCAGCGTCCGAATTCGCTCACTCATTTTCGTTCACTCTTTGCTGATATAGTGCACTCAACTGTCATGCACTATATAGGGGTTAGTGAACGAGTGAACGAGTGGGCGGTTTCGGACACAGCTTCGGTTTTCAGTTTTATTTTGTAGAAACCACGGAAACACCAAAGACTCTTTAATATACTGCTTTGTCGGAGAAATCAGTCGGTCAATCAAACTGCCGGCGAAGGGTCGATTGCAATCGTATTTGCAAACAACAACAAAAAACTACTATAATACAATGAAATATGTTCAATTGATATATTTAATCATTTATATATTTATTTAAAAACAAATGGCAATTTTTCTTTACTATTTTAGAACCTAAATTGTAATTACAGGATCTTTTTTGGGTCTTAATTTTTATTTTTGTTTTTTAAAAAGCTATATTTCATTTCATATCTTGGGTGTGAAATCATTTATTGTAATTAACAGGTGAGGTGCGGAGTTTTTCCTTTATCATTATGACTCGGGCTGAAGAAAGGATAAGAGTTTCTCAGTGAAAGACTGACCAGTGAACCACTAGAGATGAGATCTGGACTGCACACCACAGAAGGAGATCAGATCATAATCCACAAACACCCCCACCTTCTGCGGTTTCAGACAGACGGAGAGGCACAGGTCCAATATTCAATCCCATTCCACAGACCCACAGTCCAGCGTCCACTCCGAGGAGTCGCTGTGATCCCTCCCTTCTGTTAACCGATTCTCCTAAATCCATTTAGTCTTTCACATCACTTGCACCTCAAAATAAAACCTCCCTGAGGAGACAAGTGCAGTTATCAAACCTAATCTGGGAGCTTTCTCCATGTTTCACTTTTTTCCCGTCATCAGACAGGATGAGATACGGATCTGTATCTGGATCCGGAGTCACATCCACCGAGAGAGAGCGAATCACACCTTCACAATATAAAGATCTTCATGTGCTTAATATTTAATAAAGTGTTCAATACTGATCTATGTCCAGAGTAGTGTTGTCATATGCAGTTGCAGTGTAATGCAATATATTATCATTACATATATACTTCATCAGACTATATGAAGATATAATTTTATACCAACCACCCGTTGTAAACATGATATATTTACTTCGTCGCAGCTTCCCCTCCTTCACAGATCACGTGCTAATTTACGGTAAGAAACTGTAATTTTCGAAAACGGTTCAGTACTGTGAATTTCTGCTGTAAATTTACAGCAATTTAAAAGTATTTATATGAACAATTTTTATATGGTACTGTATGTTAAGACCATATATGTGAGCAACAGGGCTGGGTGGGTTACTTTTAAAATGTATTTCACTACAGATTACAAAATACATGCTTTAAAAAGTCATTTGTAACGTTTTTTGTTACATTACTCAAGTTTAGTAACTTAATCTAAATACTTTAGAATACTAATAAGTGTGGAACAAACACAAATTCTGACTTTTTCCCTCAGAATTGTGTGATATAAAGTTGCAATTGTGAGTTATAAAGTCAGAATTATGAGATATAAACTCGCAATATTGAGAAAAGTCAGAATTAGGAGATATAAACTCACAATATTGAGAAAAGTCAGAATTATGAGATATAAACTCACAATATTGAGAAAAGTCAAAATTATGAGATATAAACTCACAATATTGAGAAAAGTCAGAATTAGGAGATATAAACTCACAATATTGAGAAAAGTCAGAATTATGAGATATAAACTCACAATATTGAGAAAAGTCAGAATTATGAGATATAAACTCACAATATTGAGAAAAGTCAAATTTATGAGATATAAACTCACAATATTGAGAAAAGTCAGAATTATGAGATATAAACTCACATACTAAATTCACAATTGCAAGAAAAAAGTCAGTATTGCAAGTTTATATCTCTCAATTCTGACTTTATAACTTGCAATTGTGAGTTTAAATCTCGCAATTCTGAGAAAAAGAAATCAGAATTGTGAAATACAAACTCACAGTTGTGAGGGAAAAAAACAAATTGTGAGAAAAAGTAGCAGTGACGAGTGAATTATAAAATGACTCACAAAACATGAAAACAGTCGTGGATCATCAGGTCATGACAGGACAGTTCAGTTGACAATTGGGTAATTTTTTTATAAATTCAGTCATTTTGTCTTGTTCAGGACAGAACTAAATAAAAATAAGTACATTTTTATGATCCTCTTAAAAGTATTTAAATATTGATGAAACTTAACTCCGCTTTTTCAGACTGTCAGAGTCAGAGAATCACCAATTGCTGTTTAAATGACATTAAAACTCAAAGTAATCACTTTGGTAATCTAAAACACTTTTCAGATGTAACTGTAATCTGATTACCACCCATTTAAAATGTAACTGTAATGAACTACAGTTACTCAAATTTTGTATTTTAAATACGTAACTAAATTACTTGTATTTCGTTACTCCCCAACCCCGGAGAGCAATATATGTTTCATTTAAATATGCAAGTTTATTTACACAACATATATGCAAACATTCACTATATGCTTATGGTTTTCTAAAAGTTTATATCATATATGAAATATATGTTTGTTCCACAGGGGACACCAGACAGGACTTCTGGGCTTTCGTCTTCCATCACAGATGTCACAAAGAACATCTGACTGAACTTTTGCTGAAAGAGTTGTACAGCCTGTCTAAGTGCTGTGTCGAGGTCTTTTACTGAACGGTGGCGGTCCTGTTTGTTGTCCCAGCACTGGTTCAGGCAGCTCTTACAGAAGCTGGAGTGCTGACTGGATCAGTGAACACTGACGCTCCTCAGCCGGAGGACCACCGGAGGACGAAAGAGCTGAAAAGAAGAGACCTAATGAAAATACAATCACCTGCAGTTGACATCTGCACATCCTGTTCCAAATATAAATATGTTAATAGTTGGTAACTCACATATTATACAATATTTTTTTTATACAGTTTATTTTTTGCTCTGGCAAAGCCACAATGAATCAGTGATACTGAACTAACTGCTAAAGTGAATGATTTAATGATTCGCTCGCAGGCTGGTTTGAGATGCAGTCATAAAGTAAGGAGCTGTCAAGTCGGACGACTGTCATTTTAGTAGTCCAGCGATACAGTCTACGTGAGCAAAGGCAAATAGCATTTCTAGACTGCATGCATCTCTGCGTTTCTGAACAGAAATCTTGCTATTGGACTGATCGTTTACTAAACTGACTATAAGACAGTCACTTGGTGTCACCTACTGGTGTATCGGTGCAACTTGCAGAAAATCCCCACCACTAAAACACAAGCTCTTGCAAATCCACACTTTGTTGCCCTCAAGTTTCTCAAATGATCTAATGAAAAGGCAACATTAAAATCCAACTCTATATATTTTATTTATACTATTTATTATGAATTTAACATATATGTATGACAGCACTTTTGGATGTATGATGAATCATATTCATTCATTAATGCATAAGTGTCTTGCATTTTTTAAAGTCAGATGAATCAACATAGTTACAGTACAGAATTTTAAAAAATCTTAATTTACTAGATAAAATGATATGAGAGATTATGTCTTGTTTTCACTCAAAATTAAGTGAGTTTTTTTTTTTGCTTAAAACAAGCTGAATTTCCTGCCATTGGGGTAAGAAAACTCATCTTAATTCAAATGGAAGAAAAACAAGACATAATATCATAAGTGACCCTGGACACGAAACCAGTCGCAATAGCCGACAATACATTGTATGGGTCAAAATAATGGATTTTCCTTTTATGCCAACAATCATTAGGATGTTAAGTAAAGATCATATTCCATGAACACATTTTGTAAATTTCCTACTGTAAAAATATCATAAAAATATTTTTGTGAGTGGATATGCGTTGCAAAGGACTTCATTTGGACAACTTTAAAGATGGCTTTCTCAATATTTTGATTTTTTTTTTGCACTCTCAGATTCCAGATTTTCAAATAATTGTATCTTGGCCAAATATTGTCATATCCTAATAAACCATACATCAATTATTTAATCAGCTTTCAGATGATGCATAAATGTCAGTTTGACTGGTTTTGTGATCCACATGTCATTTCACCCACCTCTAACACACCAGAGACCTGGGTTCAATCCCCACCAAGGGCAAACACTCACTTGGATCAAAGCGTCTGCCAAATGAATAAATGTGAATGTAGTGAAAGTAAGATGTGGTAAAGAATACTGGCCGCTAGAGGGTGCTAAATTACAAAAACCACAGTTGTTGAACTCTATCATCCCTACAGACTACCCAACACATACTGTCTGTGTTTTCATTGCTTTGACTTATTTCATGATATTATTTGAAACGGCTGTCTTTGTGTCACCGTAAAGCCATGACGTCCACTAAACAGTGATGGATGAGGGGCCTAATTTATAAAAAACACAGTAGATTTCTCCATAAAAGTGTAAGTATGCACAAAAACTAGATTCTGGGCACGCACAAACGTTTTCAGATTTATAAAACCAGAACCTGCGCAAAAATCCTTTTATAAATCCCAGTCAGCGGAAGATTGTCCATATATGCAGCATATATGGAGCTTACAAAGCCTAGTTTTACTATGCATAACCTCATCTGCATATCATTTCCATGCATATTCCCATCCATGTGACACCATTGTTAACACCGTCAAAAGTACAAGAATATATGGACTAATAAATGCCATTTGTGCCATACACATTACATTGCCAAAACCATCCAATATCCTTCTTGTTCTAGAATAAATATATCAAAATATCCTACAAACAAAATTGTAGCTATAAAATACTTCTCAGATAAAGTTTTTAGAATAGAGTTGATTCATTCATTTCCACTGTCCAAATGGTATTTTATTTGTTTTATGAATCAAATCGAATGTTTGCAGTTTTGCTGATAAGGGGATCATATCTTTAGTATGTTTAGGCTATTTCAGTGGAAGCAGATAGGACTCATTTATTGCAGTGTAAATACAGTTGTCTGACGCGGGCTACACTGACAAAGTATTTTAAAAAGAAATCTTACCGTTTTCTTCAAATTGTACCCTTCAAATCAGGGCCGGTTCTAGACATTTGGAGGCCCTAGGCAAAATTTATGTTGGAGGTCCCCCACTCCACACCTTCCTAATAAAACACTGAAAACATTACTAACATTACTACTAAAACATATTATTTCTTACCTTTATAACATCTGTTGTTAAAATTTGTATATTTTTTTAAATAAATATTAAAATATTTAAAATGTCCATATTAACTAAGGTAATCTCTTATTTGTATGGTGGGGATGCCATCATATATATATTTTTTAAAAATAGTTCTTTACAAGTACAAAAATGAATATAAAATACGTGTGTGTGTGTGTTATTTTCTAAAATTCTATCATGCAAGACAATTGACCCTTCGCAAACAGTTTGATTGACAGGTGATCTGACCAATCATAACCCAGAATCCGCCATTTTATCCAACAAAGCAGTCAGGGGAGTTAGTAAATTAACGTTGGTGAACTTTGAAAAATTGTGTGTCCTCACGTCTTTCCGCGCTTGAAACAACATTCCTTCTGATGTTCATTCATGTTTATTTGATGCTATAAATGAACTAGTATGAAGAGATGATCGCTTCACGAGGAGCTACAGCGATCTGTCACGACACATTAAAGAGACACTAGACGCTATTTATTGTTTAAACTTCTTTAAAAAAGTACGATATATTAAATATGAAACTGTTTCATATGTCTGTCGACGTGTTGTCAGTGTCCTCTTTGCTCCTATTTTTCACTTCGTGAGAACATGATGTGTGGCGTGAGAGCGCTTGGCTTGTTGGACATAGCAACAGTAACTAAAGGGGGCGGGTCTTTGCGAAGGGTCAATGAACACTTTCAGATGCCCAGAAGATACTAAAACATATTTAAAACAGTGCATGCGAGTACAGTGGTTCAACCTTAATATTATAAAGCGATGAGAATACTTTTTGTGCGCCAAAAAAAACTTTTCAACAATATCTAGCGATGGCCGATTTCAGAACACTGCTTCGAAGCTTTATGAATCTTTTGTTTCGAATCAGTGGTTCGGAGCGCCAAAGTCACGTGATTTCAGTAAACAAGGCTTCTTTAAGTCGTAAGTGTTTCGCAATTTCAATACTTCACGTGATACGCGACCCGAACCACTGATTCAAATCAAGAGGCCATCACAAGATATTTTCGAAAAGTCATTGTTTTTTTTTTGTCGCTTTATAATATTAATGTTGAACCACTGAACTCACATGAACTGTTTTAAATATGTTTTAGTATCTTCTGGGCATCTGAAAGTGTTCATTATCTTGATGTCAATAGAGACTCACTGAACCATCGGATTTCATCAAAAATATCTTCATTTGTGTTCTGGTGTAGAACAACATGAGAGTGAGGAATTAATGACTGAATTTTCATTTTTGGGTGAACTAACCCTTTAGTTCTAACAATATACACAGATGTATCTAATATAATGTAATTAAAGTATACTAGGCTAAATTGAGTCACTAGAGCCCTTACTACAGTGTGGCGTGTAAAACTTTATTGAACATGAACACAGTGTATTCACAAACTTAAATTATATCACTCGCAACTTTCATTCACTCGAATAAATGAACTATAGGAAAATGTAAATCACAGTCTGTAATGAAGTGCAAAAAATCTGTTCAACCAGAGATCCCAGTCACACACAACTTGTATATTTGTAATCACGTATAAACCTCATATTTTTTTAAATCAAGGATGGAGCAAGTTATTGATAAAACAAATCCTTTTTATATTAAGTAAACAATGTCATATTCTCTTACAAACCTTACTGAGAGGAACTAAAATAAAAATTGAAGACACATTCTGGCAATGTTTTTAACATGCAAGTTTTGTTCATCACCAGAAATCTCAAGCCGTCTCAACATCTGAAAACTAAAACCCACTTAGTAATGCAAATTAAATTACTGCAATTATATAAATATTTA